>WBZZ01003877.1:110000-113048 GCA_019918135.1 Paulinella micropora
GGAGGAGGGGACGACTCGACTGGTCATGCCGACGACGCCGCCGCCGCCCCCGCTGCCGCCCGGCGAGGAAGAGAGTCGCTCGTCCGACAGTCCCTGTGTCCATCGGTGTAGCGGTTCAACAGGCACACCGGTGCGCCCAGACGACTGTCTTGACGACGCGGTCCGCCTTCCTTTGCCAGCAGAGCAGGACGAGGAGCTGGAGGAAAGGGAGGGCAGCGACGAGGAGAAAGAGGTACGTCCCTCCCCTGCCGCGCCGTCGCCTCCGCCGTCGTCCGCGCCCGCCGCCGAGGAGGAGGAGAGGCCCGCCAAGCGACGCCGCCTGTACCAGCAGACAGGGCAGATCTACTACTACTACAAGTTCCAGCAAGCCACGGAACGAGAAAAGAAGCTATGCGACTGGGAGGACAGCGACGAGCCCGCGATCAAGGTCAGCTGGCAGGACCCCAAGACGAAGCACCGTGACTGGAGCCTGGAGCCGCTGAGCTACGTGCTGACGTTCAAGCAGAAGGACGGTCCCCACGCCGACGAGCACTGGCGACGCACGATCATGGCGCAGGTCATGTGCAAAGACACACCGTACAGGCCGATCGGGGACTCTAGCGCGGTGCCACGTGTCGTAGCAGGCTTAGCAGGCACGGCAGTGGTACAGCGCTTCCGTCATGATAGGCCGTACGCATGCCTGGCCTTTGCCCTGTTCAACGTGTGCGACGCCCCCAAGCGCTACAAGGATAGGCTCAGGTCAGACTTCAAGAAGTCAGTTGATTGCTACCCCGTCTTCTTCGAGTACCTCGACTGGCTGGATGAGAAAGGGTTCATCTTGGCTACCGTCTCCCGCACGCCTGTGACCAAGCGAGGCACTCGCTGGCTACGCGACAGGACCGCTCCGCTCGGCATCCTCGTCTACGACGGCCACGCCTACGGCATCGACCCCCGGAGGCAGTTGGTATTCGACGGCAAGTCCAAAGTGGCCCTGCCCTTGTCCGACCTCGCCGCCCTGGGCGTCCACGCCAGCAATACCGTCTACGAGTGGCTGACAGTCGGAAAAAAATAAGACACAGATGACAGTCTTTTTTTAGCCGGCCGAGGGGGTGTGGTTTTTGGGCCGGGGAAGTGGGGGGGGGGGGGTCCTTAAAAAAAAAGCTTGTCATAAGTGTCTTATTTGTCATAAAAAAATTTAGCAAAAATTAAAGGGGAATAGCGGTCAAAAAAAAGAATACACACGACCCACCCACCCACCCTTTTTTTCCAGGCGGCCGGTGGCAGCGTCAGCATAAGACACCTATGACACTGGTTTTTTGGGGCAACCGGGGGGGGGGGGGTGGTTCTGGACAGGGTCGAAAAAAGTGGGGGGGGGGGGTCCAAAAAAAGTTGTCTTATTTGTCTTGTATGTCATAAAAAATTTAGCAAAAATTAAAGGGGAATAGCGGTCAAAAAAAAGAATACACACGACCCACCCACCCACCCTTTTTTTCCAGGCGGCCGGTGGCAGCGTCAGCATAAGACACCTATGACAGTCTTTTTTTAGCCGGGCCGGGGGGGGTTGCGTTTTTTTCCCCGGAAGAAGGGGGGTGGGTAAGGTCCAAAAAAAGTTGTCTTATTTGTCTTATATGTCATAAAAAATTTAGCAAAAATTAAAGGGGAATAGCGGTCAAAAAGAACACACACGACCCACCCATCCCTTTTTTCCCGGCGACTGCCGCACCACTGCCTTTTTTCGTGGACCCATGGGACAAAAAAGGCAGTACGTGCCTGAACCGACCAAAATTCAAGGCTGGCAAAAAAGTAACGGACGGGCCCTCTGCCAGCTCAGAACACCCGAGTTTCGCTCGAGGGGAAGTGACAAGCAGCCGGAACGAGACTATTGCCTTTTTTCTTTGCCGCAAAATACGACAAATTTTCGTCATTTTTCTTTTTGGCTTGACAGCGCACGTATTTTTTTTATTTGTCTAGGTAATCCCAGTGGAAGAGAGACTTTCCCATGCCGTCCCGCAAGAAGGCAGACGAGAAGGCGGAGGAGGAGAACGTGGTTCTGTCGCTTCAGCAGTGCGTGGACTCGAACAAGCTCGCTTGGATCAGGACGCTGGTCCTAGAAGCGCCCATCATGGACAAAGTGAAGGAGTTGCTGTCGATATGCAAGGAGAGCTACACTGTCATCAATTACAAGCCAAACACTGAATTCCCCGAAGGCAGTATTTGCGGGAAGGGTGCGATTTGCAGCGTCAAGAAGTGGATACGGCGCATCATCTGCGACGGCAAGCTGGAGCTACTGGACATATCCAACGCAGCGCCCACCATCCTGCTGCAGCTTGCGGCCCGACACGATATCCTTGTCCCTCGACTGTTCCGGAAATTTGCCTCCGAGGCCGGGCGAGCGGAGATGATAACCACATTCCTGGAGCAGACCGACCGCCCGAATAATCCCGAGACCCGAAAGCAGGGTAAGAAGGCGTTTAACGCGGTGATCAACGGCCAGCGGGTGATGGACGAAGAGGACATAGACTGTCCCCTGATGCGCAACTGGAAGCAAGCGTGTCTCAACTTCACGGGTCTCTTCAAGGCCATCTCGCCCTTCGACGTGGTGTGGGCAAAAGTGTGCTCCCTCGAAAGCAGGAAGAACAAAAACGGTACCTTCATCTCCTGGGTCTGGCAGCAAGAGGAGAGGAAGATCATGATGAGCGTCTACGACTACATGCAGCACAGGCCCTATCGAGTAGGCGAGGTCGAGGGCAAGTACAACGTGTGCGCGTGGCTGCACGACGAGATCGCAATCACGATACCGACAGGCCACCCCGGCCCCATCTTCACCCCCGAGCGCATCGCTGCCATTTCCGCCAAGGTAAAAAAAGACACAGGGTTCGAGGTTGCTTTCCACCCGGGGAAGTGCGTCGCCACCGAGAGTGACCTGCGTCTGTACTACGGCCCCCGCAACCTGGCCAAAATCCCCAGCAACGACGAGAAGTGCATCAGCATCCTGTACACGCGCGCCATCGAACAAGGCCTGGTCAGGTACGGCGGCTACGTGCTGAGACATCACCCACGGGTCCCCGG
>WBZZ01003878.1:0-47500 GCA_019918135.1 Paulinella micropora
GCTCACTAAATCGTCATTATTTAATATTAATTTAAATCCGGAACGGCCTTTAACTTTATAAATAATTTTGCTGAAAGTCTTTCCTCCTTTGGAAAATAGCCGTTTGTTTTCCTTTCGACATATCACCAACATTGAATTCATTAATAAGGTTATCTCTAGTTATATTTGCTTGTTTTTCTCTTCTAGCAAAGACGTCCACCGGTCTGGCTGAATTCCCTATGAAGTTTATGATTATAAGCATTCACTAAGTCTTGAATATAACTTACCCAATCAAAATTTCTATTAGTTTCAAATAATAAATCCAACCACCTTCTAATACTTCTTATAACTCTATCTACTACGGCTAGAGCTCTATGGTCTCCGACTTCAACCACATCATGCTTAATACCATTTGAATAAAATAATCCACGAGTAGCACCTTTATATTCTCCTCCGCTGTCTGTTGTAATTGATTTAGGTTTATAAGGTATAGATTTTAAAGCATAATAAACTTCTTTCGCTGTTTTATTTTTTAATGGAATGATTATTAAATATCTTGAATGACAATCAATCCAAACAAGCATCCAAGCATATCCTTTATTTCCTTTCTTATCTTTTATCTTACTCATATCAGCTAAGTCTAAGAAAACTTGGTCTAATGGATTATTAACCCATATAGTATTCCATATTTTCGGGTTCTTTTTCTGGTGGTGTATTTCAAGTGCTTCTTCTTCTTTTGTTTTAACTACTTCTCCTGTAGGTGTGTCTTCTAATTGACTATTACGATTTTGATTATTAATAATTGTATGTTTATGGTCTAAATCTGGCATTTATATAGTATGAGATTTTCAAAGTCAAATGTAAAAAAACAAAAAATATAAAGTCATTAGTCCGAAAGGTAAGGTTATTAATTTTGGAGATATCAGATACGAACATTATAAAGACCGCATAGGGTTATACTCACATTTAGACCATCTGGATAAAGAAAGAAGAAAAAACTATAGAGCAAGAGCAAAAGCAATAAGAAACTCAAAAGGTGAATTAACTTTTAATAATCCGGAGTATAGTAATTATTATTCTTATCATTCCTTTGGTAATGATATTTTATTTACATTTGGACTTTAGAATTTTAAGAAACATTTTTCAACATCATTATTTTTTTCTTTCTTAGCACCAGCAGAAGATTGATTATATACTTTTACACTCACACTACTAGACTTCTTACCTTTGCCTTTCTTTGGCTTCGGTTCTTCTTCTTCACTACTCTCACTTTCACTTTCTTCACTCTCTGGCTCAGGCTTCTTACTCTTCTTCTTTTCTCTCTTAGTTTCCGCTTTCTTTCTTCTTATCTTCATTTTTGCCATCTTTTCAGCAATGATATCAGTAAAAATCACATTCACTTTCGCTATCACTCTGCTCGGGTGTGTCATCTTGGTCTTTTTCATTAACAATATCGCTCGCCACATTCTTATTTTCTATCTCTGCCAATCTTCGTTCCATATCATCATCTTCACTTTTGACTGCATTTCGGTATTGTTCCAAAACCTTTTTGGCATGTTCCATCTTTCGTTGTTTCGCTTTCGCTTTTATTCCTTCCACAGCACTCCCCCAATTCTTACGACTTGCTTCGGGAGACGGCATTTATACTAAGATTAATATATTTTAGTATTTTTTAAATAAACAAATAAATAATTAATATACAAATATGGCAGGTTCCTCCTTCAAGTCGCTCTTAGGCTTGTCAGAAATCGCAACAGATAGCCTATCAATAGCCAACCTTGACTTAACGAACACAAACATAGTCGGTCTGAATACAGACAGAGTGCCAGAAGATGCTGACCCCGTAAATCTTTATTACACTGACGGACGGTTTGACACAAGATTATCTACCAAATCAACAACAGATGTCAAAGAAGGAAAAAATTTATACTACACAGAGCAACGAGTAAGGGATAATGACGAAGTCAAAGCCTCAACTCAACACCGCTCTAATACATCCAATCCGCACCAAACAAGTTTATATAATTTGATAGACACAAACATATCCGCTCCAACGGTCGGGCAATACTTAACATATAATGATGTAGATGGTAAATGGAGAAATACAACAATAGGCTCAATTGATACACTTTCAGATGTAGTCATTACAGCACCAGTGGCGATGAATAGTTATCTCACATATAACTCAATAAACTGGGTAAATAAAACCTTTCCGATAAATGTGGATGAATTCGGCAACATTAGTATGGGTGGTAATTTGAATATAACGGGAGTTAATTTATTAAATACCAAAGATGTTGATACTTGGATATCTGAGCACGAAGACAATAATGATAAAGTGTCAGCGGATGGTTCAATTGATACACACAGCGACTGTACAATAACAACACCTACCAATAACCAACTGCTCATTTATAGCACAGGACAATGGAGAAACACAAACTCTCCTTTCGTAAGATTAGATGGTCTTGCCATGATGATAGCGGATTTAAATATGGGAGGATTTAACATAACAAATGTCGGTAATGTTGATGGTGTTGATGTTTCGGCTCTTGATAGTTCTGTGGTAAAACTAACAGGCGACCAAACAATAACAGGGAATAAAACATTTACTACTTATGTGGGGGTAAAAGACACAAATCCATTAAACACAGGTAAGTTATTCTTCAATTACAACAATAATATGGGTTCTATTTATTCGTCAGATGCTGGTGGGGCAACGGGCTATCCATTATCTTTTGTCGGCTCGTCCATACTTTTTGCTCCAACAACAGGGGGTGGAATGACATTGACAAATAATGTTTTAAATTTTAACAGCACGACAGCAATCAGCGGACTTCCAGCACCATTCTATGACAATGATGCTTCAACAAAAGCATATACCGATACAAAATTAGCAAAGGACGGCACAACGGCTATGACGGGTAGTTTAAATATGGGAGGATTTTCAATAACAAATGTTGGTAATGTTGATGGTATTGATGTTTCAGCCCTTGATACCGCAGTCGTCAAACTAACAGGAGACCAAACCATAGCAGGAACCAAAACATTCAGCAACATAATAAATGCTAGTGCGGGGATTGATATGAAAAGCCAAAGCATAACAAATGTGAATTTGGTTGATGGTGTTGATGTTTCCACCCTTGATACTTCGGTGGTTAAACTAACAGGAGACCAAGCCATAGCAGGGAATAAAAAATTTACATCAACTTTGGAAGTAAGTGGTTCGTCCAATCCTACTACTTTTGACGGCATTGGCATAGCCTTTGACACAAAAATAGGAATGATTGCAGCACAAAAAACAGCAACAGCGACTTGGTATCCGATACAAATAACGGGGTCATATGTTGATTTATATGCGGGTGATAATCTAATCGCGACAGCAACGGGCACGACACTATCTTTAAACAACAGAAAAATAACAAACTTAGCCACACCATCAGCAACAACGGACGGAGCAAACAAAAGTTATGTGGATACATTAGACGGGCAAAATGTGAAACTAACTGCTAACCAAACCATAGCAGGAATTAAGACATATAGCAGTGGTGTTGAAATAACGGGAAATTCAATCAATTCAACAACAAAGGGCACATTTATCGTTTTCAATTCTACCAGTAATATCGGGTCAATTGCTAGTTTGGATATGAAAACTGCAACATATTACAACTTTGAAATTTCTGCCAAAAAAATAAGTTTCATTATTGACGGGACAATCGTTGGTTGGGTAAATGCTTCGGGGCTAGATTGTAATAGTAGCAAAATAGCCAACCTTGGAACTCCGACATTAGCAACGGATGGAGCGACAAAAGGTTATGCGGACACATTGGACGGGCAAAAATGTAAAACTATCAACAGACCAAACCATAACAGGAAGCAAAACATTTAATGGGGCTAGCACTGTGATAAAATATCTAACTTTAACGAACAATGCCGATTTTAATAATCAAACTATCACTAATGGCGGAAATATAACATATAATGGGGCGAGGATATTAAGCCAAAATGGAGGAGATATATTCTTTTCACAGACATCAGGAGATTATCAGTATTTCTTATTTACTCTAAATACCGCTACAAGTGGAACCGCAAACCAACGAGGTTATGTATTTACGAATGTAGCGTCTGATGTAAAAGGGGCGGGACTTTATATTTCAAACTTTTTGGATAATAAAAGTGCTTCGTCCGACATTGTCCGTTTTAACAATGCTGGAGGTATGCGGTTTTATGGTGCCTCAGATATGAATTCAAACAATATAACAAATGGCGGAACAATAACGGGAACTACAATTACTTCAACCGCGGGGGTATCAACAACAACGGCAACAGCAAGCGGATTAATAACGGCAAATGCGGGTATATCAACAACAACGATAACCCCGAGCGGATTAATAACGGCAAATGCGGGGATATCAACAACGACATTAGCAACAAGCGACAAAATAACAACGGCATCAGGAAAACCGATAATTATCGGCAGAACAACGAAAGTAAATGGAGCAACGGGCGGATTAGAATTATATGGAACAGCAAGTAATATCGGAGGGGCACACTTACAGGCGGTAATATCAACAGATGATTATCCAACATTTCAATTATTGAACTGGGCACACGACAATGTCAATTTAAGTTTTGATGCTTATTTCGACGGCACGAACTGGAAATCATCTTCTGCGTCATCTAACTTTCTAATTCAAAAAGGTGTAAAACTCACTTTTTATTATAATTCAGGAACAGCGGTTGGAAACAATATATCTTACACTGAGGCGATGAACATTAATACATCGGGAGAGTTAGTCATCCCAACAGCATCCAGCGGTAATTTATTAATACGAAAAAGACCCGCTTCTACTAACGACCCGCAACTATTTTTTAAATCTGGAGGATATACGAATTATGGTGTAATTGTTTCTTCTACTGGTTTGCTTCATGCTTGGACTACTTCAAACTCTACTACTGGCGAGCCGTCTGGCAGTTATAATTATGTTCCACTTAATGGTGCTTGGACAAACTCATCGGACAGGAGACTAAAATCAGATATTAAAACATTAGACTGCGGGGATTGTTGTGAGAAACTAATGAAAATAAATTGTTGTTCGTATTATTGGAAAGCAGACAAGGAGAAAGAAAAAAAGAACCACGGATTTATTGCTGACGAAGTTGAAAAATATTTCCTGAATTTGTATCTGAAAGTGGAATGAAAGCAGAGGATGGAGAAGGCTACCTTGAAGGCATAACATATACTGACTTTATACCTGTATTGGTCAGCGGATTTCAACATATGGCGGAAAAAGTGATTAATTTAGAAAAAGAAAATAAAACTTTACTTAATATATTACAAGATTTAACCAACCAACTAGCAGAAATACGAGCCGTTGTATTTTCTACTAATGCCTCCTAGATTACACCCACCACCGCCAGTCATTGAAATAGACGGCGAACTAACACCAGAGTTGAAAAATCGTGTTTTAGACATTTCATTGAAGAATGAGGAAAAAAAAGTAGAGCACGAATTGGAAGATAACTGGAATTGTTGTTGTATAACAAACAGACCAACTGACAGCCGACTTATTAAATACTTATTTCAAATGGGTATCATCGTTGCCATTATAGCCCTTTGTATCGTGAGGCTATCTGAAAAGAACTTGCCGTGCGAGGTTGCTAATACTTATGTCGGAATTTTGACTTTACTCATAGGAATTTGCCTTCCATCACCTTCTTCAAAGAAATGATATTTTACTCATGCACTTCGTGCCTTCGTAAAACATCGTCCACCATTAAAGTATAAAAACGATGTTTGAGATTATAGATTCAACAAGTTGAATCCATAGCGAGAGTGCGTAGCACGAAGCGCAATTCTCAAATATCAAAGAAATGAACATTCGTATATATGTGTCATATACCACATATCATCATTTGAGCAAATTAAAGGAATGGCTTCATCAAAACTAACACACCAATCTGACATTGGCTTATACACACATTTAAATTTACTTTCTATTCCTTGCTTTATACAATAAGCACAACTCTCATTCTTTTTTTCGCTTATCCGAGAGTAAAAGTCGCAGGCCGTCCGTCCTAACACAGACCACATAAATAATAATATTAATAACATAATATATTACACAATATATAAACAATGTCGGAGCACAAATACCAAAAGATTATTTTTCTGAGCAATGATTTTGCTGGAGGAAGCAAAACATTTAATAAAAATATCCAAATGTCATTCACACCCACCAAAATGAATGTTAAGTTTATCCACTATATGAACGACCAGACAGAGACAAAAACCAGAATTCTTTACATGGATAGAATTGGAATTATTGGAACATTTGCGGACAGCACTACAGCAAACATTTCAAATCTCGGTTATAATTTGGGTGTTGTAGGATGGACAGACGGACAATATACATTTAAAGTCCTTGAAACTGACAGCGGAAATATTGACACAGGAAATTTAGCGGGCCGAATTGTAGTGTGTTTGGAATTCGTAGGCTGATATTTGTTTCAGACTTCGTCTTCAACAAACATCGACAACCGATTTATTTTAAACAATAAAGAAAAAACGATGTTTTAGAATAAGTGAGAGTGCGTAGCACGACCATCTCGTAGAGTGATTACGCCCTTCGGGCAGTAAAACGAAATTCTAAAATATCATGCAGAAGATTAACAATGTCAAAGTTAAGCCTGTGAAGCAGGATGGAAACGGAGATAAAAAAGCAAAAGGTTATAAATTATTTAATGAGCCGTATGCTAACATATTTTGCTTGCCCGTAAGAAGAGCGGTAAGACGACAGCACTATTTGAAATACTGAAACGGACAACAGACAGAAAAACCCGTATAGTAATTATTGCTTCAGCGATACACAAGGACTACATTTATAAAGCAATGGTAAAGCACTTTAAGAACAGGGGAAACCCGATGGCGATATATACCTTTCTTAAATCAGATGGTGTAAATGTCATTGATTATGAGTTAGACAAACTGAACAGACGGGACGAGCAACACGAAGGAGAAATCAAAGATGAAGAAGAAATAGAGAAACCACAATTTCTTTGTTTTAGCAAAGAAGAAAAAAAGAAACAGAGCACCGCAGAGGCAAAAGAAAGGCCGAGTAAGTATATAACTTCAGAGGTTGTTTTTGTTTTGGATGATTTAGGTAGTGGATTAAGAGACAAGTCCGTAAGTGATTTGTTAAAAAAGAACAGACACTATAAATCAAAGGTGATTATGTCAAGCCAGTATTTGAATGACCTACGGCCAGAAGCCATTAAGCAGTTAGATTATTTATTAATCTTTCCGGGACAATCTCAGGACAAAATGGAACTCGTGTATAAACACTTAGACTTATCTTTTGACTTTGATTATTTTCTTCAAAAGTATCACGAGGCTACAAAGGAGAGATTTAATTTTCTTTATGTCTCAAGTGTTGATGATGAATTAAGAAAAAACTTTGCCTATCGCATGCGATAGGCTATTGGAGATTTACAATCTCCAAAAACTTTGCTTATCTTGAAGTAAAAAAAAAATTTAGAATTAATTATTTTTTCTGTATTATATATTCATCTATCTTTTATGGTAGTTAAAACAACTCGTGTTGAAGTCATTCCAACAATCGGCAAACGAACTATTAACTCAAGCACAAACATGGCTGGAGGTAAAAAGAAGACTGGTCGCAAGAAGAAGCAAGGAGGCAAGGGACAAGCAGGTGGTAAAATCAACTGGCAAAAAGTTGGCAAAACGGTCTTTGCCGTTGATAAATTTCTTCGCGGTAATAAGTTAATCTCAAGGACTGCGGGAGCATTAAGTAGTGTCGGGGTGCCTTACGCAGGTAGTGTTGGTGCTGTAGCATCAAGACTGGGGTATGGTAAGCAGAGAGGACGCGGGGCCCTTAAATTCTAAATGATATTTGTTTCAGACTACGTCTTCAACAAACATCGAAACCCAGTTTATTTTTTGGAAAAAGAAGGAACGATGTTTTAGAATAAGTGAGAGTGCGACAGCACGAAACGCAATTCTAAAATATCAAGGAAATATTTTTTGTTTAAAATATACGATGGTTGCTAAAACCAAAAAAACAAAGAAACAGAAATTAAGACCCCCGCGGGTTTATAGGAAAAGAGCGGTAAGCCGTATATTATCCAGAAGGGTAAAAAATATTATCTTAATTTCGGTAAAAAGACAAATGATATGAGCACACTTCAAATTGTTAAACTTTTTATGAAATACTTAATCAGACCAAAAGCAAAGCGGGCAAGAACGAAGAAAGAAGACTTAAGAAAAGTCCAGAGTTTGTCGGAGATTGAGCAAAATACTAGAACCGCCATTAATGACCACTTAGACAAACTCAGAAAGGAAAAATACGATAAGATTGATGAGATAGACCAAAAAGAGAAAAAAGCACGAGTTGATGCTGAAGAAGAAAAGAAGAGGCAACACCGAAAAGACATGGAGGATATCAAGGAACGACAAGAACAAAAAGACAGAGGACTAAGAAGGGAGCAAAAACTCATAGAGGATTTACAATACGAACAGCAAAGGAACCAAAGATTAGCCATTATGCCCCCACAACAACAATATATTATGCCTGCACAGCAGGGACAACCACAAGAACAACAGGCACAGCCAGAGGTAAAAGTTAAGCCAAATAAAGAATTTGAAGACTATAAAAAATTAATCATAAATTCTGGAGTTTTTACTCAAGCAGATATAGATAATTGGGAACCTAGTAAAATACAAAGTATAGCAGAAAGAATAAAAGATTTTCAAAAGCAACAAATAACAATAGATGATATGAAAAAAATGCTAGGAGCACAAGAAGCATTAAATAAAAATATAGGAAACCAACTAGAGGAGGCTAAATACAGATTAATGTTGAAGAATGGATTGTCAAATAGTAATGTTGAGAAAAAACTTACTATTAAAATTCTTGGTGAAGCATTAAGGGATAAACTTAAAAATGAAGGCCACGATGTTAAAGGTTGGAACCAAAGAGCATCATGGATAATAGACAAAATTGTAGAACATAAAATAGATATTGGACAAAAGAAGGACGAAGTAAAAAAGAAACTCGCAGAATATTTGGGATTACAAACGGGAACTGGATTAGAAGATTTAATTAATAAAGTGTTTTCCGTAAAAAACATTAAAAAGTATCTATCAAGAAAAGAATGGACACATTCAATGAGAAAAAAAGATTATGTTAATGCCCTTATAAATAAATATAGAAAAATGAACAGCAAACACAGCCAGAGGAGGTAAAGCAAGAGCCACAGCAACCAGAGCCACAGCCTGAGCCACAGCAAGAGGAGCCACAGCAAGAGGAGCCACAGCCCGACACAGCAACCAGACCCCCAGCAAGAGGGTGAGGGGCGGGGACTAATGACTAATGAAATAGACAACATAATGAAAAAATATGGATGGTATCTCGGAGCGATAGCAAGTGATGAAATCTACAAACTAAATCCAGAAAAAAGAAAGCGATATGGATTTATTATGAATTTGGACAATCACAAACAAGCGGGGTCTCATTGGATTGCAATATGGGTAAGTCTGGATAAAGACAGGAGTGTTGAAGTGTATGACCCTTTGGCTGAATATCAACCGACGGAATACTTTCAACAACAAATGAAACAACTAATAGATAAAAGCCACCCAGATAGTTATTTATTGATGAAGGTCAATCAAGTAAAAGAGCAGAGTGATACGAGCGACACATGTGGATGGCACTCAATGCGGTTTCTTTTAGAGCGAGCAAAAGGCGTAAGGTTTAAATTTGCTAGTGGCTACACAGATTTGAAAGAAGACGAAGCAGAAAAATTAAAAGCACAGAATGGATACGGATTTAATACTTTCATCTAAAAAATATTTATTTGATATTTGTTTCAGACTATGTCTTCAACAAACATCGGGGGCTACGCACTTTTAAGGATTACAATAAGCATTAATTTTTTTGAAAAAGAAAAAACGATGTTTTAGAATAAGTGAGAGTGCGGAGCACGAAACGCAATTCTAAAATATCATGGAATATAAAGGAGGTCGTGCGACGGGTATTTACTATATCAACAGCAAAAACCGAATAACGGGGACAGACAGCGACTTTACACACGAAGTCAATATGAAGGGGCTAGACAATCCCACACATTGTAAAATTCTTCATATATATGTGCCGAAGTCGTATTACTCTGTGGCTACACCATATAATACTTTTACATTATCCGAAGACGGATATGAGGCTTTAATTACGATACCTGAGGGCAACTACACAATGAACAACTTAAAAAATAAACTATCTGAGATATTGACGGCAGAAAGTCCGAATGATTATACTTATGTAGCCTCAAGCAACAATACAAACATAGAAGCGGAGGATGGTAAATTAACATTCAGTGTGTCAAATAACGGAGGTATTCAACCGCGGTTTATATTTAATGGTGATACACGTATTCATGAGGTAATGGGTTTTGATAGAAATTCAACATATTTCTTTGCTAATGATTTTATTAAATCGCCAAATGTAATTATTCTAACAGGTGAAAAAACTCTGTATCTTCAATCGGATTTGGTGAATGAAGGTGATAATCATGTGCTTCAAGAAATATACACAGCCAACGAAATTCCTTTTGGTTCTGTCATTTATGATGGAAGCGGGTCTGAGTATGGTAAAACATTGTCCGCTAATTCAAACAATGTATTCAGGTTTTACTTGACGGACGAAAACGACCAAGCGATTAATCTTAATGGTTTGGGAATAGTTATGACATTATTGGTTTATCGTGAAACTAATTATTTTAGTTTATTTAATTCATTCTTCAATTTGTTGAAAGCAAGGTAAATATGATATTTTACTCATGCCCTTCGTGCCTTCGTAAAACATCGACCACCATTACAGTATAAAAAACGATGTTTTAGAATAAGCGAGAATGAGCGTAGCGAATGAAGCGCAATTCTAAAATATCAAAAGATATTTTAATTTTGATTTAATTATTTATTTTTTTCTATAAATATATTTCGTGTATTAATCAACTTACACTACTTCAAAAACAAAACAAAAAATGCCGGTCCAATACGGAGGAGAACTAGTCCATCAGACTAAGGAACTGCTCACTGGTAAGTATGAACTAACTAAACTTACCACCCGTGAAGGCTCGCAACCTGTCGCACTTACTACTGCTGGTGGTATGGAAAACACATTTGAAATTCCTACTCGTCCTTTGAACCTTGCGAGGAGTGTGTTGCGATTTACTTACACCCCTTCTGCATCTGCTGGTTATAATCGTATTTATATGGATTGTCTGTCTATGATTAAAACTATTGAATTGCGGAGCCGAAGCGGGCAGTATCTGTGTAATCTTCAACATGTGGGTAATTACACTAAGGTGATATGGAAACCAGAAATGAAGTATGAAAAATTTATGGCACTTGAAAATCATGGTGCTGGTGTGGGTAGTGGTGCTATGCTTCGAAAGTGTAATGCTGGAAAAGTTGAAATTGGAACCGTAGCGGAAAGAAAAGCAATTACTGATGCGGCAGATATCGCTGGTCTTAAGGCGGCGGTTCAAGCAAACTACAAAGTGCCTCTTGTTAATGCTCGTCGCCACGATGATACCGCTCTCGCTGATAGCACTGCTGGAAATTATAGTTTGGTTAATGTTCCTTTTGAGGAGGCTAAGTATTTTGAAGGAGGCGGTACTGGAACACCTACCCCTGTTATTAATGTTAAGTTTCCTTTGGGCATGCTTTTTGGTACTATTTTTGAACTGGATAAGACTATCGGATTTAATGAAATTTTGGATTTGCGGATTGTGTGGGCTGAAACCAACCGCTCTTCATTCTATGGAACTAATATCAGTGCTATCTCTGCTGGTGCTGCCGCTACGACCGTTTGTGCTATCGTCTCTAACCTAAATCTATTCCTTGCTGTTGAGACTGACCCGAATGTCATCCTTGGTGTCCAGCAAAAGATTGCGGGTGAAGGCTTTCCATTTAAGATTGAGTATCCTATCGCTTGGAAGCAGAGCCTATCAACACAAACTCAAAATTATGTTATTAAGATGAACCGATCGCAGGGTGAAAGAATTCGTCGTATTTATACTTCCGCCTTTCATTTCACTGAGAGTGCTAATACTTCTTTTGATAATGACAACAGAGCTGGTGTAAAGGTTTTAAAATACTATACAACCCTTGACGGCTCTCGTCTCCAGCAGTTTGATATTGACACAAAGGAAAATGAGGACTATATGATTTTGAAAGATAAGTTAAAGGGAAGTGCTATTCTAAACAGCGATGTCTATCATTACAATTGGTTTCATGTAGATACTTGGGACAATAACCGTCCTCTGTGCGATAAGGATACCGACGGCTATGAGGTGAGCGGTCTAAGCCTAGACACAGAGAGGCGATATGAATTTGTCGGCAGTACGGGCCCTGATGCGAGTGGTGGTGGTATAACTAATCTCAATCACTACACTTATGCTATCCTTCAACGAAGTGTGCTTGTGAAGTGAATTGAAATTTTAATGTCGTAAGTGCTTTTTGAAAAACCACTTACAAACTCAAAAAAGAGAAAGAAAAATAAAAAGAATAATAAAAATAAAAAATATTTTTTTGTTTATATACTATGTCCCACCAGAGAAATTTAATCACACAAAATCCAGACGGAGATTTTGTAAATGTCAAAGTCGGATATGATGGACATGTTGAAACCAATAATATGAAAACTGCTTTCGGCGAAGCAACAACTGCTCAATTAACACCAGTATTACAAGAAATCTTTCCATATACCATTAATACAAGGGTATGGACGAAAACAGAAATAAAATCATCTGTGTCATTTTTGGATAATATGGCTGAATTGAAAACAACTGCTGATGATACATCACAAGCAGTAATGGTAAGTAAAAAAAGAATAAAATACAGAACAGGTACTGGAATTATGTGTCGTTTTACTGCCTTATGGGATATAGATGAAGCCGAAGGCTATCAATCATTTATTGGAATAGGAGAAAGTGATGTCAACAACGGTTTCTATTTCTTTATGGATGATGCTGCAGGAATGCACATTCTTCATTCAATAGCAGGAGTTGACAATTTTATTCAACAAGAAGACTGGAGCGACCCGTGCGACGGGACGGGCGATATGCCACTTATGGATTGGAGTAAAGGAAATGTATTTCAAATTCAATTTCAATATTTAGGCTTTGGTGCTATTAAGTTTTCTATTGAAAATCCAAAGACGGGCGAATTTCAATTAGTCCATACAATTAAGTATGCGAATGCTCATACAGGTGTAAGTCTGCGAAATACGACTTTACCATTTTCTGCGGGTATATTTAATGCTAATGGAGGTGAAGGGATACAAATTTTAAAAACTGCTAGTTGTAGTTTGTTTGTTGAAGGCTCCAACACTATTAATACAAGTATTACAAATACGGCGGAAGGAGACGAAAAAACAAGCACAACCGAAAGCCCCATTTTAAGTATCAGGAATAAAGCACTATTCAACAATAGTCTAACCAATTATTCAAATGTCTTTCCTTCATTAATAAGTATTACTAATGAGGATACAAAATCAAATATTGTAAAAATGATATTGAACGGAACACTGACGGGGGCTGGTTTTGTTGATGTGGATGCTAAAACTTCAATCGTAGATATAGATACTAAAGCAACCGCTGTAGCGAATGGAACAACAATTTTTAAACTTTATGTAAATGGGGCATCAACACAACAAATTAATCTCAGAACTTACGATATTCAATTAACACCGAATGATATTTTGACATTCACACAAAAGGCCGTGTCGGCTGGGGCTGGTAGTAATATTAATGTTATTGTTAATTTTATAGAGGACCAATGAAGCAAAAAAAGAACTAATACGAAATATCATTTACTTTATCTTTTTGGTATTATTTTTTTAACATTACCTTTTATAATAGGAGTGGTGTCGCTCGCTTTCTTTAATACACAACCTTCTTCTGTACATGTAGCAGTCGCTATCTCTTCTCCTACATTAGCCTTTATTTCAGTAATCCCCGTTTCTTTCAAATCGGTTGCCGTAAAAGGAGTGCTTTCTTCCTCCATCATTTTCGTCGATGTCTCCTCTAACGGAATAACGACTTTCACATTGTCGTCCCTCGGCTTGTATTGCTCATAGAAAGAAACAATGTCAGGCTTAGTCCATTTAATTGATGGCTTTTTGACATTACTATCAAGGTTCCATTTTTCAATTTCATTCAAGTAGTCCTGCTTGGTGTTGAGGTCAGTCATCTTATATTATTGTATTATTATTTTTTATTATAAATATTTTTTTACTTCACTTTTAATGTCTGTAAATTTATCAAACCACGGCTGTTTCATAACCCATTCAAGGTATGGTTTATCAATAGTAGCAACATCTTGAATTTTCTTACCTTTATATTTACCAAATGGAAAAGTATCCTTTGGCTTGCCTTCTCTACTTTTTTCAATCGCCTTAATTTCTTCATTAATTACCTGTTGCACATCTTTTACGGAAAAGAATTCCTTCTTCTTCTCAATTGAAAGTTGTTCAAATTTTTCACAGTCTGGTGAGGGTTGTCATTGGTCTATATAGAGTGGTAAAAAATTTTATGGAAAAAAATTAATTATTTATTTATCATCTTTATTCACAAATATCAAAGCCGTAAGGGATACTATCATTTTCGTTGATAAACTCACGACCACACCATTTATTTTCATTTACTTTCTTTTTTATGTTTGTAGTATGAATTATGCTAAAATGGTTAATGTTTTGCTGTTTGCTATTTCGTGATAAATGAATTTTCTTCATTTGAAAATCTCTAACATTTTCAATGCTTTCTCCTAAATCCATCTTTTCATATACTTCTGGATTTAACCCTTTTGAATTCAACCCCTTACCTCTGAGGTGGTAGTATCTCTTTTTTACTCCTTCATTTTCGTAGCATTCAATTATATGAACTCCTTTGTCTTTATGTTTCAAGTCATTCTTAGTAAGGTAAGGTAGAAAGGCTTCATTCGTTGTAAATTCTAACATATACAATTTTGGTGCAATCCATATTCCTCTTATTATCTTACAACAATCTCCTAAGTCATCCGTTATTCCTCCAAGAGATTTATCTCCAAGTCTTTTTATTAGTTTGGCAAACCTAACATGCAACACTAGACTATCGGTATCGGTGTAATAGAAATCTGCCTCTATGTCTTTATTTGGATTAGCCTCTTTTATATAGTTATACATAATTCGCCTGCTATATGCTAGAATGAAAGCCCCGTAATTAGAAGGTTTAGTTATGCTCTCTTCAATTATTTCTTCCTTTCTTGGAATTCCAGATACATGCCATAGTTTGTTTCCGTCTTTATCTTTGAATTCAACCACATCGGATATATAATTTTTCGTCCATAATTTCCAATACTCCTCGTTTGATTTAATATATTCTGCTTCTGTCGGGATAGGACGTTGTATCATCTTTCCGTATAACGAATTCATAAATAGTTTGGCTAATAAATATTGCGGTGTGCCTTTTTCGCTATTTTCTTTCGCCTTAAACATTTCCAGTATGTATTCTTTGAATACTGGTTCTGCCTCCTCTGTATAGTATCTTTTATGAATTGTTATATCGTAGCCTCCCTTAATCATATCTTCAATATCAACACTTGTAAGCCATTGGTCTTTCATGTCTGCTAAATTCCACTTTAATGAACCCATTTTATTTCTCTGTCCAATTCTTGAATGTAATATGTCTTTTGGTGAGATATAATCAACATTGTAAATACCGATAGGAAGATTATTATAATCAAATGGTGCAATAGCCATCTTAATTTCTCCAACCATGAATAAATTAAGCATCGCTGTTGGGTATAAAGATACGACATCCGCATCAACTAAATAATCGGTTAATTCATCAAATGTGATTTTCCCTTCTAAGTAGTCGTTGTATTGTTTTGAAATAAATCTTTTTTTGCTCGGATATGTTCTCGCACCTATTACTGCTTTTCTGAATGCTTTTTCTTGTTCAATAGTTGGAAGTCTCACATCATGCTTACCATCAATCATTTTCTTCCAGATATTGAAGGCGAGGCTTGAAGTTGAAATATATGAAGTTAAATTCACCGAGTGTTTTTCAAATATCTCTGTGTTTATTTTGTCATATAACTCTTTTAACCCCATAACATCGCACTTCAAATATTCAAGACACTTATTTCTTAATTCTTCACTCATTATTTCCCATTCGGTTGCTCGGTCGTGGTCAAAATCTCCTTTAAGAGTTGTACATTTCATATTTTCTAAGTTTTCTTTTAATGTCCCCTGAGTATGCTTACACATATCCCACATTTTAATATTTTCAAATTGTAAAGAAATTATTGAACCGTTATTAATCATGTGTGATTTTGGTTTAATACCTCTTCTTATTAATTCCTGTTTAATGAAGTAGTGGTCGAAGTTCGCCCCGTTAAATCAATTCACATATAAAATCGGTGCTTCTTCATCTTTCTTCTTTTTCTTTCTTACTCCTGCTACTTTCTTGACTGGATTATGTGATTGTTTGTTAGACCATTCCGATACTAACTTTCTTCCTCTCTCTAAGAGTAAATCAAGAAATTTAGAAATACAATCTTTGCCAGCGAAATATTTAAATCCTTCTGTTCCTTGTGTATATCCGACTATATAGCAGTCGTGGATATCAAAGCCTTCAGAAATCATTTTGTTTCTCCATGTTTCTAGGTCATAATGAAGAATTTCATTTTTGTTATTGTATTTTTCTTTGTGGAATTTAGTTATTAAATGTCGCTGTCCGTTCTTTAAAATTCTTGTATTAGCATAATTTATTCTTTTTGGGTTGCATATGTGCTTATCGTAATATTCATACAAACATTTTTCACATTTTCTTTTATATCTTTTGATTAACCCGAAATAATGATTATTTTCCAAGAAAATCATAATGTCTGCTTCTTCTCCGATATTATTTGTGCTTATAGTTTCTTTTGTACAAGCATTCGTAATTTCGTATGTCTTCCCTTCCTTTATCAAAGTATTAAGGATTTTTACAGCGGTAGAAAATGGAATTGGACAATCATTAGAAAGATTGAATTGTTCTCTAATATCATTACATCTTTTTCTGTTAATGAGTGGCATATTAAGAATGTCTTTACACAGAAAGAATAAGCAATTATTATTTTTGCTAGCGGGAGATATTAATATACTTTCTTCTGATTTTGTTTTTTTACATTTATATTTCCCTTCATAGCACCCGCCTCCGTTTTCTTGAATTACTACTACCTTAGCATATTCAATTATTCGGTCATAACCTAATCCAGATGCTTCAATATTGCTTATGTTAAACTCATTCAACATTTCAATAAAATCATCGTAGTTTTTTATTTGAAACGAATTAAATGTTTTCTTTTTATAATATCTATTTAATTCTTCGTGGTCTGTTATGTATGTAATAGTAATATGAACATCGGCATTTCCCGTCATACCATTTCTTTTCGCATCTAATAGTATAGGAATTAGAACCTCTCGCTCTAATGCGTTAGTATCGTAAAAGTTTATGTTTAATCCTTGCTTCTCGTATGTAAGAGAGTTTAATCTATTATCCCGCCTAGATTTTAACTCTACTACTTTAAATTCCCTTTTGTTTTCTCTAGTCTCGGTTTTCCTCAAATTCGCCCTTACCTTCGCTAGTTCTACATTCTCCTTTGTTGGTCTGGGTGGTAGTGGTGGTGGCATTACTTTTATATTGATATGGATATAAAAATAATAAAATAAATTAAATTGTTTTACCGATATTATATATAATAAAAAATCTTACATTTAAATAGAAATTAATTTTAGTTGATACTATGATATCATCGTCTAATTTATGTTGAAGCAAAAAAGTATTTTCCCCATTACAATTTCTCTCTTGCTTTCATTTCTTCATACTCTTTAAGTTTCCTGTTTCGTTCTTTCAATTGTTCCTTTCTTCTTATATTTACTACTTCGCGATGCTTATGATAATAAGCAGTTGCTTTTTCATTATTCGCCTTTCGTTTGTCTTCAGGTGTGAGATATTTCTTATGTCTCCCCATATCTATATTATAAGTAATATAATTTATTTCTTTAAATGGTTTTACATTTTAAATTAAATTATTATTTAATAAAATCATCACCCTTAATTTAAGTTGTGCGATTGCTTCTTCACAAATTTGCCATTTGTGGATATTCAACATGGTTGGATCGGCTTGTAATGCTATGTTTCTCTGTTCATTCCAAAACTTAAAAGCCTTACTATATCGTTGAAGCGTTTCTCGTCTTGTGTATTTTTTAATCCTTCTATCGTCTGCAAGTGCTTCTGGAAAATGTAAGTTATATAGTTCTTTCAATTCCTTGTCTGCTTGTTTCATTATAGAAGACATATTACATAAGTAATAATATTTATTTCTTTAAATGGTTTTACATTTTGTTTTTATAATACCTTTCAATGTCATCCTTTCTACGAGTTATACGAATAACTTTATGTCCTCCTATCATAACCTCTTCTTTCTCTGCGAAGTAGTCTCTATGAAAGTCGGATTTTTCATGTTGATATTTTCCATATATACCTATTACTTTACCACATACACAGGTGTATTTCTGTTTTCTTCTTTCCTTTACATATTCCGCTCTCTTCTGTTTGCGAGTATCCATCTATATAAGATAGAATTTTCTTTTTATGATACATATATGTTTTCTTGTAGTGTGCTGCATAAGGCTATTTGGTTGTTTTTGTTTCTTTGTATTTATTGTATCGGAAATCCATAGGAGGGGGTGCCACACACATTTTACGAAGGTCGTTTTTTAGTGGGCGAAAAAAAACGACCCAGTAAAATGTGTATTTATCTACTCCCAAGCGAGTCAGGAAGCCTTCAGCAAAGAAGAGACTCACCGAGGAAGATGCTAGCGACGATGACCACTACTACCAAGGAGGAGGATACCACAGCAGAAGATGATTACCCTTTTTTTAGGGTCATTTTCAACAAAATACCCTCAAAAAAAGGGTCTTTTCGGACCAAATCGCCATTTTTCACATCATAAGAAATTAAAGAGAAATCAAGAGGAAATCCAAAAGGAAGCGAAAAATTAATAATTTAATTAATTATTTTACATTTATAAAAATATATAAACTATAATATAATACAAGATGCCAAGACCGAAACTATACGAAGGAGAAGCAAGACGAAAGAGAAATAACGAGAAAGCTCTCGCATACTACTACCGCCACCAAGAAAGGTTGAAGGAGGAAAGAAAAGAAAAAGCATTAAAGCAAAAGCAAGAACTCAAAAGCATAGAGGAATACAAAAAGAAGATACAAGAGCTGGAAGATAAATTGAGTAAGATACCGCTATCGCCGTAGGAGATACAGGTTTAAGCTTGATAATTTTTTTTAATCTGGTAAAAAATATTTTTCATCTAAACAAATAGCTCCCATATAATAACGGTAAAAACATCAATTAATTATTTTTAGAAAAAGTATCTTACCTAATATATACATAACTGTAAAATGTCAAAACCACCACTACCACCAAGACCAAACAAGCAATATGTTCAACTTCTTCAAGCTAAGGCTAAGCTTAGAAAGGTTGAAACGAAAGATAAAAGAAACCGCCAAGACCTTTTATCTAACATCCGTAGTAATACGAAGGCAAATCTCCGCGAGGCTAAGACTAGGGAAGCGAAGCGGCGAGAGTTTAGAGCAAACGATTATGAAGTTAGGAGGGATAATCGGCTGAACTCTCTCACATTCAAATTTAGGGAACTAGACATAAGCTTCTATGATACAGACACCTTGGAAGAGAAGGTATTGATACCCGCTATAAGATATGCTAGAAGAGAAGGGATGACCAACAATGCGGATGTCAATATATCTATAACATACTCAACCGCTCCTGCTAATGAACGATACGACCACTATTTAAAAAAGAAAAGTTTTAACTCATTTCAACTCCGCCAATACGATACCGTATTTATGGATGCTCTGAACGAGTTCAACATAAACAACATTGAAGCGAGCGAGAATGGATATGAAAGAAACACAAGATATGTGGAAATAACCATAGTTCAAGAAAACGGCGGAGGATGCTATGAGGGAAAAACCGAAAAGAGGGAGAAAGTTGAAGAAGGTAAAAAGATATCTCCGCCAAGCAAAAACAACAACTGCTTATTCTTCTTATGTAAGGATATTCTAAATATTAAACCGATGAACAAGAACCGCTGTAATATCGTCCGAGCTGAATTCAACCTTCCACCAAACTCACCAATACCATTTTCAATAGCGGTTGAAATATTGAACAAATATGTTAAGGAAGGGAAAACATATGAAATAACTGACCATATTATGAAGCAGACATTCAGCACAAACGAAGAAGGACAAGAACCTGACAAACTAATCTTTTTGGAGAATAACCATTATTACGGATTAGTTAAGCAGTTTAAGAAGCGGTGCGAGGACTGTCTGCGACCATATTTGAACAAACATAAATGTAATCTCAACAGGAAAAAGTTTGCTGATATTAGATTGAAGAAGAATGGTAAAAGACACCTCATAACTAAGTTCCACACGGAAGAACAAATGAACAACCACGAGATGCTTCATTACGATTTGGAAACATTTAGAAATACATCCATCACGGTCGGCTACGATATCCACGACTGCTACATAGTCGGATATACTCAGGGGTCTGAGGGTTTCAAATACATAGCTGGTAAAGATTGTATCAGTCAATTCGTGGACCTACTAATAGAGCGAGGCGAGAAGGCAAAAGCAGGATGGGTGCCGAAGAAAAAGGGGGACAAACCACCAGTTTTATATGTTAATGGTTTTAACGGAGCGAACTTTGACCACTACTTCATACACCAAGAATTAATCAGAAGGGGTATTAAGATTAAGTCGTCAAAAATCAATAACGGCTCTATTATCTGCTTAGAGTTTGAAAATGTTAAAATGTGGGATATGTGTAAGCATACCCAAGGAAGTCTTAAAGCAAATCTTGAAAGTATGGGGTGCGAAATCCTCAAAGGCGATTTTGACCACGACAGGGCGAAGATGTGGGAGGATATGGACGACAAGACGAGGCAGGACTGTCTGACTTATCTTAAAAACGATGTTATGGGTTTGAAGGAATTATACGATAAATTAAACACAACGATATTTACAGCTCATAAGGTCAATCTAACTTCATATATTTCAACTTCAAGTCTCGCTTTCAACATATGGAAAAAATACGTTGATGGTAAATACGAGGTGAGACTTCCAACTGTGGAGCAGGAAAGAGCATTTAGAAAAGCCATTATCGGCGGAAGGACTTACCCATCTAAGAGGCGGTTTATTTCTAAGCAGTATGAACGATATTTGAAAAAAGAAATAACCTTTGACGAAATAATAGACTACCTAGTAGATGCGGATGTCGTATCTTTGTATCCAACAGCGATGTTGTTAGCTTTTATGGTTGGTGATATACTGGAAACAATCGGACCATTTGACCCGCGAAACCTTCAAATCGGTATTTACAACCTTGACTACATCTCACCAAAAGACATATTACATTCAAGGATTGGACAGCGAGTCAAAATGGGGTCTCTTAAATGGCGACTAGAAGATATGAAGGACCAATGGCTGACGAGTGTAGATATTGAGGATATGGTAGCCGAAGGTTATACGGTCCACATTCATAGAGGATACTACACTGTTAAATCTGAATGTGTCTTCAAACAATACATAGACGATATGTTTAAGGCGAAGGAAAATGCGGAGAAAGGTAGCCCGCAATATCTGCTCGCCAAGTTGTTTATGAATAATCTATACGGTAAGATGATACAGAGACCGATACCTTCAATAACAACATATATACAAACTAATGAAGATTACTGGAAATTCTGTAATAGCAATCAAATAACTGACATAGTTAAATTTACGGACCAACAAGGAAAAGATTTATGGCACATATCGGGCTTACCTCGCAATCCAATCTTATTAGAGAGTAGCATAACAAAGCCTTCACACTATGGGGCATTCATTCTAGCATATAGCAGACGAATTATGTTCAACTATATCAAGGAAGCAAACCCGAACAGAACAATTTAAGATGACTTTTACTACACCGACACAGATAGCCTCCAAATTCATTCAAGATGTGCTAAGTATGTAAAGAATATGGGTAATAAGAAACTAGGCGGTATAGGGGACGACTTAGGCGATGGATGTAAGATAATAAAAGGTGTGTGGATAGCACCAAAACTATATATGTTAGAATTCACGACAAGGTGCCTTTACGGAAGGAATGACCAAGAACGACTTAAAGCATATTTCAAAAGGGGTTAAAATAGTGTCTGAAAATGGAGTTAAAAGATATTTCCATTTCAGGGGTAAAGGCTTAGATGCTAATCAGCTAAACTATGATACATTTGATAAGATGGACAAAGGCGGGTCAGTTGAAAATGTAAAGGATTTCCAAATGAAAAAAATACACATTGATAGAAACAGCAAACAACAACAAGTCCCACATTTTAGCATTTTACATATGACGAATGTTAAAAAACAAGTTAATGAGAATAAATGGGCGGGCCGTAAGTTCATTAACGATAATGACAGCATCCCACTCGGCTTCCACATTCGCGGTTGAATTATAAATAAAAAAATTTGGCTCCTTTACCTTTGAAGCTCCTGATTGTATGAATTCCTTTTTTTGGTTTCACTAACTTAGTATTTACAGCCGTAGCACCCATTAACGATACGGGATCAAATGCGGTTCGGTAGTTAGTGGTTAGCTTCGCAGTCTTCGCCCTTTTACCTTTTGGATTAACTTTCACCGCCACTCGGTCAATCACTCCTTCAATTAGGTCTTTTGTGCTAGAGCCTTTATTGTATGTGGTAGCCTTTACACCCGTTTGTCGGCTCAGGTCTTTCGCAATCGTTCCTCCAAGACTATGACCCGTTAGCTCTACATTATCCTTACCATATTTCTTTATGATGTCATTAACCAGCTTCTGCTCTTCTTTATATCTCGGGGTAAAAGTCAATACTCCCTTTACTAATGCGACATCGGTTAACAGGTCCCTCTTATCCGCACTTCCTCTAAATGCTACAATTGCTTTTCCATCTTTTTCATACACTGTTGATTTTTCTTTGCTGGCGACTGGTTTCCATCCGTCAGCACCTTTTCTCTCTGTCCGCGACAAATAGACATCCTCAGACAACTCCGCACTGCCTCCCTTTTGTTTCTTATATTCTTTGCTCGCCTTTTTTCAATGCCTCCCCGTAGCTTATACCGTGTTTAGCTGAGTAAGCCTTAACGAAGGCAATCCACTCACTCATCCTATATTAATTATTTAATTTTTTATTTTTTTATACTGCCTACTATATACACCCCCCTAATATGTCCACCCTCACAAGACTGTGCGAGAAGTTCCAACAACTTTCCATTGAAGAAGAAAAAAATCCTTCTCGTTGGAAGATGTCCAAAAGGTAATCCACGACGAAATAATAGCGATTGAAGAAATGAGAAATGCTCAACCGAAAGACACATTTCATTTTGGGAAATACAAGGGCAAAAAAATAGAAGACATCGCCAAGATTGATAAGCCATACATTGAATGGTTAGTTCGTCAGCCTTGGGTCCAAAATAAAGATGAATTGAAGAGGTACTGTCTACCGACGTAGGAGGTATTTACCGTAAGAGATACATTTTACCTCTTATATTGATTTCTTTTTTTTTTATTCGCAGTATTGCTTTCTGTTTGTGAAAGTCGCTAAACCTAGTAAAATGCGGTTCTTTCAATAAACCGTCTTCAACTTCTAATTCTCTATTCACTTCAAGGTATTGTTGAAGGATGTCTTTGAATTGTATGATGTCAAAGTGGTGGTCTACGTGGACATCAACCCGCTCATATATATCACCACTTATTTCGCATATGTATCGTGGTTCTACGAATACATCAATAGCCACGATGTCAAGATATTCTTGTATTTGCGGTCTTGCTTGCTTCTTTTATCACTCTCACCATTTTTTTTAATTTGCTAAGGCCTATGAGGTCAACACAGCAATTCCACGAAAACGGCTTACCATTAGCACGAAAGTGTTTTCTTTCCGTGGTCAAATTACTTCAACATCAATGATGCCATTTTTTAGACAAGGGTGACGGGTTATTAGGTCTCGCACAAAATTGCCATCTTCTGGGTTCAGCACTTCACCATCGTTATATTTGTTTATCATTCTTCTTATGTAGGATTTGATATATTTTTTGTTAGAAACCGCCTACCACCCACAATATACAACTTACGACTATACATATTACTATATTATTATATTAGAAAAAATTATTACAAAAATAAATAATTAGTGGTCTTCTAAGAAATTAACGATAACACTCACATTTCCTCCATTCGCGACAGTAGATACAGACTTTTGTAAAAATGTTAGATTTTCGCCAGGAGCGAGTTGAATGTCGTAATCTCGCAGGTTAATAAGTTGGCTAGAAGTAGCATGAACATACAGTTTAAGAATGACGTCCGTTATAACAGCACCGCCGAGAGCAGTCGCGCTAGTATCTTTGGACACGATTGAAGTTTTGGCATCAATATCAGCAAAGTTCTCCGCCGTAAGTGCTCCTGGCGTTTTCACAATTCGCACTATATTAACTTTGGCATCTTCGTTTGATATGCTCACGAGAGTTGGGTAAACAATTGAATAATTTGTCGCACCTCCATCAAAAGTTGTTTTATTTTTTATGCTGAGGATTAGGCTTTCCGTGGTGCTCGCCTTTTCATCTCCTTCCGCTTCGTTGGATATGCTTGTATTAATAGTGTTAGGACCCTCAATAAACATACTACAACTTGCCGTTTTCAAAATTTGTATTCCAGTTCCACCATTATTAAACATTCGTGCCACAAATGGGAGAGTTGTATTTCGCAGACTGACACCAGTGTTGACATTCGCATACTTAATCATATGGACTTGTTGGAATGCTCCAGTTGTGGGGTTCTCAATTGAAAACTTAATAGCACCAAAGCCCAAGTATTGAAATTGAATTTGAAATACATTTCCCTTCGTCCAATCCATATTAGGCATATCTCCTGTTCCATTACACGGGTCATTCCATCCAGCTTGTGGAACCAAGGTAGGTACTCCTGCTTTGGTGTGGAGAATATTCATTCCGTCATTTTTAGTCTTGTAAAAATAGAAACCATTATCTAATACACTATCACCAATGCCAATAAATGAATAGTAGTCCTTGGTTTCGTCCGTAGTCCATAAGGCAGTGAAGCGGCACATAACTCCCATCCCTGTTCTGTATTTAATTCTTTTTTTGCTTACCATAATGGCATCGGCGGTAGCTTTCGCATCTGTTTTCAATTCAGCCATATTCGCATTAAATGCTACTTTCGCATCGGTTTGTGTTAATGTCCATATCCTTGTATTAACTGTGTATGGGAAAATCTCTTGTAATACTGGTGTTAATGAGCTGGTCAATGCTTCACCAAAGGCGGTTTTCATATTATTGGTTTCAACGTGTCCGTCATACCCGACTTTAACATTTACGAAATCTCCGTCTGGATTTTGTGCTATCAAATTTCTTTGGTGAGTGGCCATTGTTCCTATATTATTAAAAAAATAAATAATCTATCAAAATTAATTACCTACTCGCGGGGGGGGGGGGGGGGGGTTATGAAATCGTAATCATATTCGCCTTAACCTGAACCTCCCGCTGAGTGATTGCCACGGTGTAATGGTTGAAGGCAGCATTCGCGGTGGTCGCAATAAACTCCCATCGTCGCTCAGTATCAAGGCTTAAACCACTGATTTCATTTTGGTCCTTGCTATATAGCGGACGGGTATTATCCCAAGCATCCGCCCAGAACCAGTTGTATTTATACACATCGTTATTCAACAAGGCCGAACCCTCAATCTTCGGCTTCAGGTACATATAGTCTTCTGTGGCACAGTCAATGTTGAATTCTTGCTGGCGGGCACCATCCAGAGTAGTGTAAAAATTGACAACCTTAGCGGCGGCGCGGTTATCGTGGTCATAAGCTGTGTTCTTCCTTTCTTCGGTGTTAAAAACAGAGTGATAAATCTTCTTCAAACGGCGACCGTGGCCTCTGTCAAATCGCATAATAATGTTTTGACTTGTGCTTGCTGCTGTAGTATTCTTGTAAACATAGGGATAATCAATATTGAAGCTCATACCTTCAGGGCTAGCAATCTTCTGCTGGATTGATTGAATGACATCAGGGTTCGTTTCAACCGCAAGAAACAAGGCAAGATTGGTGACGTCGGCAGATACAGCCATAGGCATAGTAGCATTTAGTCCAGCAACAAAAGCAGTGCTAATAGCAGTAGCACCACCATTAGTCACTGTATAACCGGTTCTGTCAGTAGCACTCCACACAATCCGCATAGTCAAAATCTCTGGAAACATAATAGTCTTATCAAGTGCGAAAATAGTATTGAGAATCATACCCAAAGGAATTTTAACATTAATAGCCAAAGCGGCATTCGCTCCACTTCCAACAAGATACTTCGCCTCGTTGTAATTAACATTTACGGCGGACAGTGCTCCAACGCCAGTAGTCAAAGCAGCATCATCGTGACGGCGAGCGGCAATCACGGGCTCTCTCAATAGGTTCTGAGTAGAGGCGGCAACATCGTTATTACCATCAACCGCCGCACGAAAGGCTGTTCTAATAGCTTCAGTAGCACTAATGTTAATCAAGCCGTTAGCATTACACTTTTGGAGCATACAGCCATAACCACTAGCATCACCGTGGATAGGAAGGTCAAGGAAATCCTCCAAGCTCATTTCTGGTTTCCACAACATCTTAGTCACTTGTCTAAGGTTGTTAACATCACACAGATAAACACCACTGCGGGTTTGAAGTTGAATCTGGCTAATTTGTGAAAGGCAGTCCATAAAAATTCTAGAATAAGTGTTGGCACCAGCCGCTCTCATAGTATAAGTAAAACTCAAATAAGACCGAGCGAGATTAAAAGGTCGGCTAATAAGGTCAAAGCTTCGTTCTTGTCCACCAGCAGTGCTGACTTCAAATGTTCCAGAACCCTCACGAGGGGCAAGCTTATTCAAACGATACGAAGCACTGATGTCAGTTTTGCTGAAATCCAATTCCCCACCCCAGAGTGTCGGCATTTTGTCTTCTTGTTTTTTAATTTTTCAAAAGGTCGTTATATATTGTAATACGATTTTTTAAAAAAAATTCTAAAATTAATTGTAAGTGCTTTTTTTCAAAAACCACTTACGATCTCAAAAACCTATTGCGAAGCGTATATCTTTACTGTGCGGGGTTATAGGGGGAGCAGGCCCTATCTAGATTTGAGTAGATTAAAAAATGATGTAAATAAATTAAAATAATTCGTCTCGCGATAAATCAACAAAGTCATTACAATGCCGAGACCGTTTAGATTAATGGGTTGGTCGTTTTCGTCAGTTAAGTAAAACCGATACACATTGCTTGAAATCGTAGATAGTCGTTTTCCGTATTCACTACCCGAGCCGTCGTAGATAACAGAGCCGAATGGGATTTCGTTCGCTGTGTATATTTCTTGGAGCACGTGGTTATCACCTTCCCCAACGAGGTCGCTTTGTAGATACAAGGTTTTTTCGCCCGCCAAGATTATGACATTTGGGGACCTCAGTGTATTATTAGCGAAGAAGTAAGTAGAGGACCGCTCAAACCCCATAACTTCGTGGATGCGTGTTTCGTCGTCAAATAAGAACCGCGGTTGAATGTTAATTGGATTGTTTGCTACGGTAAACAATAACTTACCATCTTCGGGGTCAGTATTCGTATTGTTGCTTGTTATTGTGTATGTGTAGTCGTTGGGGCTTTCTGCTGTTAGCACCTCGGCCAGCTTATTTTTTAAGTTATTCATTGTGTAGTTGCCTCTTCGGGTATCCTAATGAGCGCCTCGTTACAATTCTCACTCAGAATAAAAGTGTTGTAAGGACTTGCCACAGAGTAATACGACTTCGGCACATAGATATGAAGAATTTTACAGTGTGTCGGGTTGTCTAGCGATTTCATATCAATGGCGTGAGTGAAATCACTGTCAGTGCCGTTTATCCTATTTTTTGCTATTGACATAGTAAATGTTAGAGCTCCTGCCTCCGCGGTATTCCATTGTAGGAGCTTTTTTTTCAAAAAACCTCCTACGACCTCAAAAAAACTATAATGTATATGTAGGAAAATATATATTTTTTTTAAATTACCTACCACAACGGAGGGGGTGCGGGGGACGAAGGCCCCTGCTGCTAAATGAAAGTGTCAAAGCCGTAGCCGTTCTGGACTTTCAACTCATCTGCTTCTTTTTCCTTCAAATCAGTCCAACCGCTAGCAAATTTAAAGCGGTTCCCTTTCGCCCGCTCTAAAAGAAACCTAATACTATGCCACCCGCAAGTATCCGTCGTGTCGCTTTGGTTTTTAACCTGATTGACTTTCATAAGCAGATATGTGTTCGGCTTACTCTTTTCAATAAGCTGTTTCATTTGGTGTAGAAATAGCTCGGTCGGCTTATACAGTGCGAGAGGGTCGTAGATTTCAATAGAGTCGTCTTTAATGGTGTCAATCCATACAGCAATCCAATGTGAGCCTGGTTGGCTAGACTTATCTATGTTCATAATAAATCCATACTTCTTTCTTTTTTCTGGTTTTAACTTGTGTATTTCGTCGCTGGCTACTGTTCCTAAATACCAATCGTGCTTTTTCATAATGTTGTCTATCTCATCCGTCATTAAACCTCTTCCTGACCCCGCTAAGTTCTCTGGTATTTTTTGTTGCTCTTCTGCTGGTGGTAGTTGTTGCTCTTCTGTTGGCGGTAGTTGTTGCTCTTCTGTTGGTGGTTCCTCGGGGGTTGGTTGTTGCTCTTCTGGTGGTTGTTGCGGTTGCCGTATTGGAATTCATTTGAAAGTGCTTTATATGTGTTGGGGTCGGCATACATTTTGTTTATTAGGGTATTTACTAATTCTTTTTTCTTTGATTTGGTCTTCCATTCGCTTCGTTTCAAATGCTTTTTTATCATCATCTTAGTTAATATTTTTTTAATGATGTCTTCCAATTTTTTAGCACCAGTTCCGCCCTGTGCGGTTAGACCTATTAAAGCATTTTCCAATTCTTCAAGTGTCATACCAGCTGTTATGTTAAGGTCGCCCTGTCTAAGTGCTATGATTTCTTGAATATAACCTTTGGCCGTTCTGCCTTCGGCATCTTTGTTTCCGTGTTTGCTCCCCCTCGTTTTCCACCCTAGTTTTTTCGCTAAACTATTGACACTAATCTGCCTTTTCTTACCACCACTAGCAAATAAAGTTTGAGCTCTTTCTAGATTTGCTATAAATGCTTTTCTGTCCGATTCCTCCGCTTTCTGTTCTGCTTCCATTGCTTGCTGTCTTAAATCGTCTTGTCGTTGTTTCGCTTCATCATTCATTCTTTTAATTTCCTCCGCAAATGCTATGGCTTCTTCTTCGGACAAAACATACTGTCTTCCTTTTCTTTCCCTTTGTTTTCTTTCACTTCTTTTTAATTCACCTTTTGCTTCATTCAATACTCTTGCTCTTTCAACCAAAGCATCGTTAATCGCATTTTGTCTTTTCATTTCTCCGTCAATATTAGCCAATCTTTGAGCTTGAGCTGTTTCGGTCTGTATTAGTGCGAGTTGATTTCTTTTCGTTTCGGCTTCTCGCTCTTCTATTTTCTTTTGTTGTTCTTTTGCTTCTTTGTCTTTCTTTTCTAGCTCGTGTATTTGCTCATACTTTTCCAGTTTGAGTTTATCTAGTTGATTATTTACCTGATTGCGGTTCTCGTGTTCAAGACGGTTGAATTCGGACTTAATTACTTTCTCTCGGGCTTTACTCCGCCGTTTGGGTTTGTTCATATATTTTAAAAACAGTTTAACGATTTGAAGTGTTGAAAGGTCATTCGTTTTCTCGCCAAAGTTGAGATATGCTCGTTTACCTTTCACTTTGATATATGGTCGGCCATCTTTTGTTCTGTATATCCTCGGTGGCCGTTGTTTTCGCGGTTTTTTTACAACCATTGTATATGTTAGAGAAAAAAATTAATATAAAGTTTAGATTAATACAAAATGGGTTTACCGAAACTTAACGGCTCCTACTCGTTGTTTGCCGTATCCTTGTTTGGCCGCAGCCCTCGCTACACGGTCCGCATAAGGCACTCCGACATCGCTCAGAAAAGTATCACCCCTTGAAATCAATTGGTTCTTCTTGATAAACCTATTAGCATCCAATATCGCTTGTCCGACTTTTTTCCAATTTACTTTCCCACCTGTTTGTTCTTTTTTGATTTTCTTTTGTTCTTCGCACCTCCTGCTTGTGGCATTTTGACTGGGCTTGGATTGTATCCAATATTGTATCCTGCTGGTTGTGAAATAATCACTGGTGATGTTGGCATCTATATATAGTTCTGAAAAAAATAAATAATAAAATTACAAAAATCGTTTGTTAAAATTCTGCCTATGCTCATCCGATACCGAATCCACATACAAAAAGTTAAACCGTTCTTTTGTCGCCTCGTGATATTTTTCAATGAAGTAGTCAAGGTCGTAGCCGAGGTCCAGATGCTTATACACGAGTTCAATTTTATCAACACTCTGCCCAGGAAAAATAAGAAGGTAGTCCAGCTGTTTCATCGCCTCAGGTCGTAAGTCGTTCAGGTATTGCGAGCTCATAATCACCTTTGACTTGTAGTGACGGTTTTTCTTTAACAGATCGCTTACTGATTTATCCCTCAACCCGCTACCCAAATCATCTAACACGAACACGACTTCTGGTGTTTGATACTTAGACGGTCTCGGTGTCTTCTCTTCTCCATCCTTTTTCTTTTCGTCCTCTTTTCCAAAGTATAAAAACTCCGGCTTCGGTTCTTCTTTCTCGTCCTGAACAATTTCGCCTTCTCGCTCCTCGTCTGGCTTGTTCAGTTTGTCTAACTCGTAATCAATCACACTATATCCGTCCGTTTTCAAATATGTATATATAGCCATCGGGTTGCACTTCTTTTTGAAGTGCTTAACCATTTCTTTGTAAATGTGGTCCTTATGTATCGTGCTGGCAATAATAACAATACGGGTCTTTTTATCGGTCGTTCGTTTTAAGATTTCAGACAATGCGGTCGTCTTGCCACTCTTCTTGCGAGCGAGAAGAAAAATATTAGCGAACGCCTCATCAAATAACTTATATCCTTTTGCCAACTTGTCGCCATCTCCGTTTTGCTTGACTGGTCTAACTCGTATATCGTTAATTTTCTCCATCGCTATATTTTAATTACCCCAAAAATTCTAAACAAATAACAATTCTTCCAGCTAGTTGGTCAGTCTCAATATTGCCATTGTCTGTTTTCAATACCCTAAACGAATACTGACCGTCGGTCCAATTAATAATCCCCAAGTTGTAGCTAAGATTGGAAATGTTTGCGGTGTTGCTATCGGCGAATGTGCCAATAATTCCAATGCGGTCCATATGAAGGATTTTTGTTTTCGTTTCCGTCATATCATTCATATAGTGGATAAACTTAACATTCATTCTTGTTGGTGTAAAGTTCATTTGAATGTTTTTGTCAAATGTCTTGCTACCACCAGCAAAATCATTACTCAGAAAAATAATCTTTTGGAATTTGAACTCACTCAAACTATATTGTTTATAATATATTATGTTATTAATATTATTATTTGTGTGCTCTGTGTCAGGGCGGACTGCCTGCGATTTCTATTCACGGGTCAGTGTTAAAAAAAATGAAAGCTGTGTGTGGTGTATTCAAAAAGGAATAGAAACCAAATTTAAATGTGTGTATAAGCCGATGAGTGATTGGTGTGTTAGTTTTGATGAAGCTATTCCTTTAATCTGCTCAAATGATACTTCTTGGTATAAAACTCAACTATACGAATGCTCACTTCTTTGAGCTAGAAGATGGGCTAGGAAGGCAGATGCCGATAAGTAGTGTTAAAATACCGACGTACGTATTAGCAACCTCACACGGTAAGTTCTTTTCAGACAGCCTCACGATACAAAGGGTGATGATGGCGATAATGATACCCATTTGAAATAAGTATTTAATAAGACGGCTGTCGGTTTTTCGCTTAGTCAAACAGCAATCCCAGCTGTCCTCGTATTCGTGGTCAATTTTTTTTTTCTTCCTGCTTAATTTGGACATCTAGCACACGATTCTTCAACTCTGGTGTGAGTTCGCCTCCATCTACTTCTATGATTGGTGGTGGGTGTAATCTAGGGGGGCATAGTAAGTGCTTTTTTACAAAAACCACTTACAATCTCAAAAACTATATTGGGTTTGTAAGGGCTTGTCCTTACGGAAATATGCTCTGATTTCTGCTAGTTGGTTTGCTTGGTCTTGTAGTATATTAAGTAAAGTTTTATTTTCTTTTTCTAAATTATTCACTTTTTCTGATAATTGTTGAACCGCTTTAATTAATGGTGCGATAAACTCTGGATAGGCGATGGTATAACAATAATCGCCAGTATCAACCATTTTGACATCTTGTGGTTTTATACATTCTCCTTTCAATTTACATTCTGCTCTTTGCTTTTCACAGGGAACCAAAACAGGATTTTTAGATAATCCCGCAAAGTCTGATATATTTGATTCTTGTAGCAAGTCGTCTAATTCCTGTGCTATCATACCCATTCTAAGTGGTGTAGTGTTTTCAATCATACGAAAGCTGACTGGATTTAACTTATTAATCAATTCTAAACCTGGACATTCTTTGACATCTGTTTTTAATCTTCTATCTGACGAAACATAAACATTTAGCGGAACGACTAATTGACCATTGTCTCCTCTTAATGACATTTTACAGGCATTTGACGCATTTTCCCATATAAAACCATTAGTAGAACCATTGGGCACTCTAAATCTAATAGCGTGCGACGAAAAATCGCCAGTTATTGAAGCGGGTGCTACCCCTCCGTTTAGTGCTTTACCCGACCCAGAACTCGCCATATAAATTCCCCAGTTTGTATCCGTCGTATTCCACATAAAAAGCCCATTATTGCCCCCACCATCTACTTGATTTTGTATTGATAACCTAGAACCGCCATCTGATACTAACATCGCACTAGCATAAAAATTACTCTGAGCAATTAATGAGCCACTCCCCTTCGCATAGAAATTTAAATTTTGATTTCCATCGCTTCCAGCCGCATATATTGAATTATAACCAAAGCCGACGCCCTGTGTGCCGTTGCTGTGCCTGAATTCAACGCCCGCTGAAGCCTGGCCGAGATTTGCGGAAACATATAATCCTACTGGTGAGGCGTGAGACCCGCTTCTCGCTTTCCCCCTTATGTCCGCCGTGCTATTTACAACTGATATTCCCGCGTTGGCCGTAATCAATCCGCTGGTCGTTAATGTGGTTCCTGATACCCCAGCATTAGCCGTTATTAATCCGCTAGCAGTTAATGTGGTTCCAGTTAATCCAGCATTAGCCGTAATCAATCCGCTGGCTGTTATGGTTCCTGTTGCTGATATCGCCCCGCTCGTCGTTAATGAGTATCCCGTGATATTTCTAACATTCGTTATATCATAATTAAATGTCTCATAATCAAAATACAAACTTGCTATACGGGGCTGACTTCTAAATGAAGTTCCACCACTTCCTGTCTTATTTACGATAAATATGATATATCTCGCATTAACATTTGAAGCGGGTGTATATGTTTTAGTCGTTTGACTTGCCCAAGCCTGACCTGTTTGACTATCCCATAATGTATATGTCGCATTGTCTGTGCTCGTTCCAACATACCAAATATTCGGGGTTGTTTCAATGTAATTAGCAGAAGAAGACCGCACATAATATGTTTTTATCTTGTATATCGCCCCTAAATCTATTTTTATGTATTCGCCTGTGTATCCAACACCTCCCCAAGTATTAGTAGTTGCTGGCACTCTGTTATATACTCCTGTCGTGTCGTTGTAGTATATAGCCGTAGACCAATAATTGTTCTGGTCTGAGTTAAAAGCATAATATGCTGGATAGTATTCGTCAGAAGCAGAAGCGACGAATGGAGAAGGAGTTGTATTAGTCGTCATAGTCTGCGGTGCGGTGTATAAAGTAAAAGCAGAAGCCCCATATTTTACATCGCCCGTCATTGTTCCACCAGATAAAGCAAGGAAAGCCGGAGACCCTGTGGAATTTACCCAGTTTGTTCCATTGTATGACAGTAATTGACCGTTTGCGGGTGTTGTTATTATTACATCACTTAAAGCATCTATTGATTTAGTTCCTAGCCGTGTGTCAAAGTCCGTATTAGCCCTCGCGGTGGTGTAATATAGATTGGTTCCCTCTGCTAGATTGGTGGTGCTCTTGGTAGCTAATTGAGTGTCAAACCTCGCATTGGTGTAGTAAAGGTTTGTCCCCTCTGCTAAGTTAGTGGTTGATTTAGTAGCTAGTCGTGTGTCAAAATCCGTATTAGCTCTGGCTGACGTATAGTAAAGGTTCGTTCCCTCGGCTAAGTTAGTGGTTGATTTTGTTCCTAGCCGTGTGTCAAAGTCCGTATTCGCCCTTGCCGTGGTGTAATATAGATTGGTTCCCTCTGCTAAGTTGGTGGTGCTCTTTGTTGCTAATTGAGTGTCAAATCTCGCATTGGTGTAATATAAATTAGTGCCCTCTGCTAAGTTAGTAGTTGATTTAGTCGCCAGTCTCGTATCAAAGTCCGTATTCGCTCTGGCTGTCGTATAGTAAAGGTTTGTTCCCTCTGCTAAATTGGTTGTGCTCTGTGTTCCTAGTCGTGTGTCAAAATTTGAATTATCTCGTGCGGTGGTGTAATATAGATTAGTTCCCTCTGCTAAATTGGTGGTTGATTTTGTTGCTAATTGAGTGTCAAACCTAGCATTAGTATAATATAAGTTTGTTCCTTCGGCTAAGTTAGTGGTTGATTTAGTAGCTAGTCGTGTGTCAAAGTCCGTATTTGCTCTTGCTGTCGTATAGTAAAGGTTTGTTCCCTCTGCTAAGTTAGTAGTTGATTTAGTAGCTAGCCGTGTGTCAAAGTCTGTATTGGCTCTCGCGGTGGTGTAATATAGATTGGTTCCCTCAGCTAAGTTGGTGGTGCTCTTAGTTGCCAATTGACTATCAAATCTTGCTGTGGTGTAATATAAGTTAGTCCCTTCTTTTAAATCTGTGGTGCTTTTAGTTGCGAGCCGTGTGTCAAAGTCCGTATTTGCTCTTGCTGTGGTATAGTAAAGGTTTGTTCCCTCGGCTAAGTTCGTAGTTGATTTAGTGGCGAGACGAGCATCAAATCTGCCGTCAGTATAATATAGATTAGTTCCTTCTGCTAAGTTAGTGGTTGATTTAGTAGCTAGTCGGGTGTCAAAAGCATCATCAAATGTCGCAGTGGTTATGATTGAAGAAACCAATATCGTATTTAGTAAATTTACTCCTGTTATATTCAAATAACCGCCCATATTAATATTGCCGAATTCATCAACATTTATCGGAAAGGTTTTATTTACCCAACTTATTGAATTATATGTTAGATAACTATTCATCGCTATTGGTGCGGTTATGACTACATCGGAGAGTGTGTCTATTGACCCCAGGGTGGTATTCCTCCATTTACCATCCACATCATTATAAGTTAAGTATTGCCCGACCGTTGGTGTGGATATGTTAGTGTCTATCAAATTGTATAAACTGGTTTGATGCGGATTACTCGTATTAGAGCGGTGTTGAGTTGAGGCTTTAACCTCGTCATTGTCCCTAAATCGTTGCTCGGTGTAGTATAGATTTTTCCTTCTTTAATGTCTGTCGTTGATTTGGTAGCTAGTCTCGCATCAAATCGTCCGTCAGTATAGTAAAGATTTACGGGGTCGGCATCTTCTGGCACCCTATCAGTGTTTAATCCTGTAATATTAGTGTTCGTTAAATCAAGGTTTGCGATTGATAGGCTGTCTGTCGCGATTTCATTCAATCCTAATAAACTTTTGTATTGGCTCATTGAACCGCTATATAATTAGTTTATTAATAAAAACTAAATAATATTATTTTGTATATTAATATAAACAAGTTAGAAAATGCCAAGAGGTAATAGAGAGGTCGCTATGAAGAACCTTGAAAAAGGGTGGGAGGCTAAGAAGCAACAGGCTAAGCAAAGAAAGATTGAGAGGGCGAGGGAATTACTAGCGGAGGAAGAGGCTAAGAATGTGAAAGAAATGAATGACGACAAAAAGATGGACCACATTACTAAGAAGCAGTTGGCGAAGGATATGATAGATGGCAGAGATGGCGAAAAAAGTGAGGAAAGCAGCTCGGATGAAGAAGTTGAACAGGAATTCGTAGATATCGTTGCCCGACGGGTTGCGGGTATGAAATTAAAGACTAAGCAGAAGAAGGCGAAGAAAGTGGTAAAAAAGAAAGTGGAAGAAGAGAGCGAGAGTGAGAGCGAGGAAAGCGAGGAAGAGGAACAGCCTAAGAAAGGTAAAGGAAAGAAATCAAACATATCAGTTAATGTTTATAATCAACAACCCGAGAAACCAAAAAAAGAAAACAATGATACATCTAAAATATTTTTGAAGTTCTAATATATATGAGCAAAATAAAAAACCTTCCGTTAGATGTTCGTTTACACATTATGGAGTATCTATATAATCATCGCGATTACGACTTCAATAGTTGCTATGTGTGTGGATTAACTCTGTGTTTGGCGAACAGACAGATTACAGCAATTGACGATACATTTGACCGATTTTATACGTATGAGTTTTGTTCTAATTATTGTTTTGAACTAGAAAAAAAGAAAGAGCAATATATAAGGATAAAGCATTAGGTGTTATAAAATATTAGATGGACCACAAACATAGCAATCCACAAAACAATAGCACGGATGAAGTTCTAGATGACGAGAATGAAAGAAAGGAGCAACAAGCACTTGAAATTCATTACCAAAAAAGATTACCGACTGATAAATGGAATACTATATGGTCGGACAAACCACTTAAACAAGTATTTGTAGATTTAGCGGATATGTCTAAACTTAAAGACAAGAAAGGAAATAAAAACTATGCTTGGATGTTGTTTTGGATTGACACTCACAGTAGATTTTTAATAATTAAACCGCTTAAAAACAAAACAGCGAAAGAAGTTTATATGGCTTTGAAATCAATACCATACACACCCGAATCAATTACAACTGATAGCGGAAGTGAATATAAAGGAATGGTTAAAGATTATTTCAGAGAAAACAATATTGACCATAGGACGGTTGAAGTGGGCGACCATCGGGCTCTTGCGATAGTGGACCGTGTTATTAGAACTATTAGGCGGTGGCTTGACATTTTATTTGAAACTAATGGCAATTTTGATTGGCTTTCTTGGATTGATGATATGGTAGATGCTTATAATATGCGATTTCATAGAACAATTCAAAATAGACCGATTGATGTATTTAAGGGTGTAAATAAAAATAAACAACGAATTCAACGGGATGGTTTAGTAGATGAATTTGAAAAAGGAGATAGAGTGAGAAAGGAATTAAAAAAGAAATTTATTTTCAAAAGGGGGCCGACAATACAGTAAGCAGATTTATACCGTTTTCGGAAGAAAGGGTTTCAAATTAATATTAAATTCAGACGAGCTAGTCAGTCCTAGGGAATTATTAAAGACCAAATTTGACAAACCGGCTGACGAAGAAAAGCAAATTAACGAACAAGTTAAAGAAATAACAAAAGAAAAGAAAACAAAAGAATTATTAAACCGGGAAGACATACAGCCGGAGAATATCAGGACTAGTCGTAGAGAAAGAAAAGCAAAAGTAATATTAGATTTGTAATTTATTAGATAAAGCGGATTGGAAGTATCCAGACTATATCTCTGGTTCTCGCCTTCAAAACCCTGTTGATGGCTGTAATGGAATTGAAAATAATCATCTCGTTTTCTGCCCCGATACAGACAAGAAAATATTGTTTGTATTTTGGTTTGTCCACGGCGGTGTTGACATCAACGTGTGCGAAATAAAAATCACTTGTTTTGATTTCTCTCGGCTCAATATAGTTCCGCATTTGCGGGTACTCCCCAAAAACTTCAATATGTTTTTTTGAGTTGACAAAATTACGCGAAACAAATCTTTTGTTTTCGTGGAAGCGTGGAATAATAGTTTCATAAGTGTCCCATCCGATTGGAGCTGGCTGGCCAGGGGCTGGGTCGGGTTGGACTGGGGCTGGGTCGGCTGGGGCTGGGGCTGGCTGGCCAGGGGCTGGGTCGGCTGGGGCGGGGTCGTCCAGCTTCGCATCGTTGAAAATGTCCACCAGCTGGTCCATTCCCACTTCTTGACTTGGGAGATTTTGGGAGATTGACAAGAATTCTTTTTTCTTGGCACGTGATTTTGGTTTTGGTTGTCAGTTTTTTTAGCAATTTCCTTTTTTTTATTTCGGGGACCACAGGGCCGAAATGGTCATCGCAATAATTATTATCGTAAATCGCGGGCGAAACTGCCGTTTTTTTTATTTTTTTGCACGAATGCTCAGAATTTTGAGCAAATGAGCAAATGTTTTTCTCGTTTGCTTCGTTTTCTTGCTTTTTGTGCGGACCTCACTCGTAAACAATAAACCTCATATTATATATTATGTCTATTAATCTCATACCAAATTTCATAAAGGGTAAGGAAGAATGGATTGAACAGTTTGAAGATCATAGATATAACACGAAAAAATTAAGCGAAATGAAATTAAAAGCGATGAAAGAGATTGAGAAAGACGAACAGATGATTGAAGAGATGAAGACCGCATTGAATAAAAAGAAAGAAAGACTTGGAGCGATTGACTATGTATTGAATGAGAAGAAGAAAGAGCAATGCGAGATTGAAGAAGACTTAATGGAAGAGCGAAGAAAGAAGAAGAGAATGAGACAGATTGAAGGAGAAAGAAGATTGATGAAACATTGGAAGAAACAGAATAGAGGACTGATAGATAGTGAAGATATTGAAAAAGTAGAAGCACTCATAGATAAGGGTGCTACTTTCACAAAAGCTTGTTTAATGGTAAAACAAATAAATGATTTAAATGAGGGAAGCCCGAATATGAATAGGGCATTACGGTGAGGTCGCAAAAAAATAACTGATTTCATATTTACTCCCCTCTGCGGGAAATGCTAAGCCACTCCAAGGGAAATACAAAGACCCTCCGAGTGAAATATTAAGACCCAACGAGGGAAATACCAAGACCCTCTGCGGGAAATGCTAAGCCACTCCAAGGGAAATACAAAGACCCTCCGAGTGAAATATTAAGACCCAACGAGGGAAATACCAAGACCCTCTGCGGGAAATAGCTGAAAATATCTACCATATTTAGTCCCTTCGCGGGCAATGACAACAATATGACAAAAAACAAAAAACAAAACAAAAAACAGTCGTGGGAGACTATAAAAACCCTACCTCATACAGTATGTGTGATGGTAGGTGGATGATGGTGGAGGATGCTCCGGCTGCTTAGGTAATTTCCTTCTTACTTCCTTCTTCCTTTTGGATTTCCTCTTGATTTCTCTTTAATTTCTTATGATGTGAAAAATGGCGATTTGGTCCGAAAAGACCCTTTTTTTTGAGGGCATTTTCTTGAAAATGACCCTAAAAAAAGGGTAATCATCTTCTCACAACGCGGCTGGAGGCAGTGCGAGTGTGTCTGGCAGCTCTGCATCTACGACCAGCCATACCGCAGCGACAGGCACCGGCGCCAGCAATGACCAACCTCTCGGGAGCGCAGCCAACAGCAGCAGCAGCAGCAGCAGCAGCACTGGTAACACTTACGCACCGTCACCAGCATCATCATCATCGTCACTCATCGGCGGTGCTTTGGCACCGACATTACAACAACAACAAGACGCACTACGAGCAGCGGGCCTGGGCAGTCTCGGGTGCCATATCAACACTTCTCCATCGAATCTCCCGAAGGCACGCCCACTTACGAACGATCACTTAGGAAAGGTGGTGCGGCTACTGCAGGCAGGGATCAACTCTACCTTCTTCGACCAGACCAACCGACTATCCGAGCAAGTCAACACCATGATCCACCAAGCAAAGCAAGAGACTGGGTAACGTGACGCCAAGCTCATCGAGAAGCACGTGCACCGACGTTACTTCCAAGGTGGGAAAATCATCATGGCGGTACTGGAGAGTAATGTGTACAAGAGTGAGCAAGAGCGGCTGACGGATGCAAGCGCAATGGCTACCGCACTGGCTACCCTGGCAATGGACATGGGTGGGCCGACGCCTCTCTCCGCGGGAGACGCAGAGCAAAAGTTCCTGCATGCAGCAAAGCGGCTGCGGATCGCGGGGGACATCGCCGCCTACTGCGAACCTATCAGGGCACACACTTCGAAGAGCGCCTCGCACCCCTACAGCAGCCAAGGCAAGGGGTTGTGCCGCATATGCTACTCTCCGCAACACTGGGCCAAGGACTGCCCACAGCGAGGCAATAACGGCGCGGCTACCGGCGACACCGCAGCACACCAGAGCACTGCGACTGTACCCACGCTGGCGTAGCAAGGCATCCCTGGCTAAACAGTCCCACCAACCGGGCCGCAGCCGCCAATTCAATACTCGATCCCGCCACATCAACCACAAAACCCGAGAGGATACATAACCGTCAGCCCAACAGTGCCCCACCATACATACCATCTAGTGCTTGCACACATGTATCCTGCACCCATTGCCACAAGCGCGGGCACACCGCAGAAAGCTGTTGGACCCTGAACCCACATCAACGCCCTCAGCGCACTACCAACTGAACACTCAATCACAACTCACTAACACACATACGTCTTGCACATCTGCACTAGCGATACTTGCAAACGTCGTCGAGTTTGAGTCACATGCAGCAGAAAACAGTACATATGCATTAAATATATGTTACTCTTACTCTTCTTTATGTGCATTTCGAAATATATTATACTGTCGGACTCGCACGGCAACACACCACCTGTTTAAATATGACTAGTCAAACAACGACTGCAACACGCAGGAAAGTAAAGTAAAAGTGCAACGAACAAGCTAAAGTTTAATACTGCATTACCACCGCTTTCCCCAACACCAACTCAGTCACTTTTTAGTATTAAAATCATTATATCTTACTGTGACTGGCAGACACTCACGCCCAAAACTGGTCGGCAAGATCTCAGATTTTCTACCGAAAACTGCGCCGAAATCAAAAACATTCAAAGACTATGCGGGGATCATGCAGTGCGTTTGGTGCAAAAAGACCTGACATCTAGCATACTTCTGTCCGTCGCGACAGACGATACCACAGGAGGAAATCCCATATGTGCCTGAACTCCTACGATCACCTACAATCGACGTCCAAAGTTATGTATCTTTCACTTTGGAGCAAACACATGAACGACTCAAGACCTTGGGTGAAAATTTTAACAGTGGCAACCCATGTGCTGACTCCACGGACCCGGCACACGCTATCAAGGCAAAGCTCTGATACTGGAAAGCGCTTGGGACCGACCCCGTTGTACTGTCGTGGCTAGCGTATGGGGTCGAGCTGACATTCGAACGCACGCCGCTTGCCACAGATTTTGTAAATCATCCGTCATATTTTGATCACCTGGCATTTGTCAACGAACAAATCAACGTTATGGTCGCGCGGGGGGGCGCAGTGGAAGTAAACGAAGATGGCTGCATCATGATCGAACCACTACAAGTGTTCGCGGACCCGGCAGGGATTAAGAAAACAAAGCTCTGCACCGACAAACGTTTCAGTAACTCGTTCCAAGCAAAAGCTCCATTCACCATGAAGACTTTAGAAAAGGACATACAAATGGTACTGGACGGAGACGCGGGCACAAAGCTGTTCGTGGTGGACCTCAAGCGAGCTTTCTACTCAATACCCCTTTCAATACAAAGCAGACCTTACTCGTCGTTCCGACACAACGGCAAGACGTACCCAGAACACCACACTACTCTATGGCTTCTGCACAGCGCCTTTCTGGTTTGGAAAGACGATGCGCGCGGTGGTGCGACTGCTACGAGCCTTGAACATACCTTGCATGCAATACGCTGACGACTTCCTGTTCACAATCAAACTAGCCAGGACTCACGACGGCATACCGGCGTTCGTGAAGGCACTCTTCAGTTTCTTAGGTCTCCCCCTCTCGGAGAAGACGTGTTGGGAGCCGGCAGATGAAGTCCAATACTTGGGCTACATCAACAGCAAAGAAAGCTGGATCGGGGTACCGGAGGAAAAAAGGTTGAAGCTACTGCGCTCAATCCTCCAGCTACTAAGCGACGTTCACTCGGCTCACGGAGCGTCAGTCAAACAGCTACACTCGACTGCTGCTTCGATCATCGTGTTGAAACTAGCGCTTCAGAATGCAATGCTGTTCACGCGAGTCACGCTGGCAACAGTCGTGCACTGCAAGAGGATCGAACGGGATACCATTTGCACCTCAACAGGGTCGGAGCTCAATGAAGAACTCCAATACTGGCTCCACATTTTGCGAGACCCACTGAAATGCAAACGAGCTATCTTCCAGGCACGGACTGACATCGAGCTGATGCTCGACGCGGGGGAATTTGCAGTAGGTGGCCACGTACTAAATATGGACGTGACTATACCATTGCCCACCGAACTCATCTGCACCTCTTCCACCCACAGAGAGCTCTGGGCAGCCACAGTGGTCCCACTACACTTCAGACACATTTCGAATAATCGCAACACCGTGCTCACGGTCTTCGATTCAGCCAACGCTGTAATAGACTTACAGAAAGGCGGCTCACGAAAATGCCCACACCTCACGCAGTTATGCAAAATAATTGACGATGTATACACGCAGCGGCTCAACATCAAGAACAAACTCTGGGGATGGTGGAACGCTCACGTAACACAAGGGCAGACGCGAACTCAAAGGCACTGACTGCCGGCTTGACTAGCTTGACTGTCCACCCAGATATCATAAAGGCAATCACCTACCGATGGCACATAACGATCAGAGAAGTGTGGGCACCGAACTTCGGGCAGATAGGACAGTCAATTCTTCTCGCACTGAAAGAACGCAAGCGAGTTGCATTTGTGATACCCAAATGGCAGGGAAGACCTTGGTGGCCACAAGTGCTTGAACACGCAAGGGATTCATTCCCATTACCACCCGCTGCGTACACGCTAGCACCAACATGGCCCACACACCCGCTACATATACATAGACCTCAGTGGCACATGTTTGCAGTCTTATTTGATTTTGCTAATTAAATTTGTTTTCTTACTACAGGCCACATCGTACTTAACGACCTTGGCATAGCAATATGGGCAAGCCAAGGCAAGAAAAGACAGTCAACGATGGACGCATATGCATCCTCACGCAAGCAATTCATCAATTGGTGTATCGCACACCATCGATATGCTTTCCTGCCACAGCAGAGACTGTCGCTCACTACCTGAGACACATGTGCGAAAGCGGCTATGCAGAGAGTACAATCAAAGGGCACTTCGCCGCTATTAAGGCGCAGTACGCACTACTTCCCTACTGCGACCCCGCCGATAGCACATTGGTGCAAATTGCAAAGGAAAGAGCAGTGGCAGAAGCCCCGCAGGGCAAGGAAGGCAAATACACACTGTTGAGGGACGATTTACTCAAGATCCTCCAACTGCCTCTTAATGATTGGAGAGACAGCAGAAACAGCACCATGATTTTGCTGCAATGGATCTCTATGACACGAGTGGGCAATATCACTGCACTAAAGGTGGAGGATATATGGTTCCACGACTACAATAAACAACAGTCCATGTGAATACATGGTACTCCGGCTGAGGCACCTCAAGAACGATAAAGGTGAGAAGCTAGTGTATGTCGGTCAAGGCACAGAAACAGTTTGCGCTGTTAAATGGGTTCGAGCATACTTGCAGGCTATGAAGGATTTATTTCGCGGTTCACTCACAGACAGTTCGCCTCTCTTTTTCAAAATTGAGGTAAACAGTCTGGAGCACTTAAGTAGCAAAACACCGTCCAATATTCTGAAAGAGAAAGTGGCACTCATCGGATTGGATCCAGCTATCTACGCGTCACATTCTAATAGAATCGGCTCGGCTACAGAGGCGGCAAGACTGGGAATAAAACTATACGCAATCAGGAGGCAAGGATCGTGGTCAGATAAAAGTACATGTGTGTTCAAATATGTGCGCGACATCAGCTTAGAAAACAAACTGGCCATTACGAGCGTCTTGCAGGCAGGAGTCAAAATCGCTTAGATACTCCTTGGTTCTCATAAGAAATATGCTCAAATACAATCTACACCACCGTTCGACGATGGTGTGTGCTATGGTTTACCAGATAAGTAACTGACGCTTGCTTATTAAAATCGATTCATGCTGTACTAGAATGCGATTTAACTTACGAAATACACTTACTGAATCGTTATTAGCGTATCGTTTCGTATCGTATCGTATCCTATCGTATCATATCGTATCGTATCATATCGTATCGTATCGTATCGTATCCTATCATATCCTATCCTATCGTATCGTATCGTATCGTATCGTATCGTATCGTCTCGTCTCGTCTCGTCTCGTCTCGTATTGTATCGTATCGTATCATATCGTATCATATCGTATCGTATCGTATCGTATCATATCGTATCGTATCGTCTCGTCTTGTATCGTATCGTATCGTATCGTATCGTATCGTATCGTATCATATTGTATCGTATCATATCGTATCGTATCGTAGCGTATCGTAGCGTATCGTAGCGTATCGTAGCGTATCGTAGCGTAATACTATCGTATCGTATTGTATCGTATCGTATCGTAATGTTAGTCAAGAGAAATGAAGTATTTAACTGAGATATCCAGTGATAAACTCATGTCACATAATGACATGACTACAGTAACAAGTCCTCGTAATAGCACTCAATATCGGTCACATAACAATATAGTTCGTCATAATATATACATGCAGACGTAATATATGCAATGAACAGAGCAATCTTACAGAAATAGATTCCAGAATAGCTTAACTTGTACAGTACGACGGCACCAGGGTTTAGTAAGAAATCTAACGCTCAAAATGCATACAGGAACAGCATCGGACAAAAACGACACAACCACCACCTCACATATAAGAGAGACTCAACACACTAAATTTAAAGTCGATAACATAACTTGTAATTACACCACTTTCTTCACAGCGAAAACGATATCAATGAAATACTCATCGATTCCAGATACACTACAATGGATTACAAGAATATTTACGGGAATAGACATACAAAACACTTACACCACACACATCTACTAGGACATAAAACTGACTAACAAGAAAAATCTCGACAACAATAAGGATGCAAACGTACACAGACTAATGTTTGCATACGGGAAAAAGGACAAACGGTACGAACGCGCAGAATACATGCATAAAAACAAAGATACATTGATAATCAGATTTGGTATCAGTCTATAATTGCTGTTTTAGTTTCGGGGCATTACACACGTTGCAAAGCTACTTATTCACAATTTAGGATCTTATCGTGGACAGAAAGAATATATCATGGACTATGCCAAAGCACAAGCAAAAATAATATTTTTCAGCAGCAAACAGCTCGATGAGTCTTTTCCTAATTTCTAGTCAGCCTAAAAAATTTCCAGTTGAACCCAAAAATGCAATTTAGGAGGGAATATAGGCAATTTGTCTGCATTTCTTCCAGGCCTGGCAGGGAAAAATAGCATTACTAAATTTTTTTTTCCAGAGAGGTCTTTTTCGCGACCTAGGAGAGAGGGGAGAGAGCTCATGGGATGTATGGTATGTTGTGAAATGAAGTTTTGCAAGCTTGCGCAGCAAAAGAGTCATTTCACAAATAACCATATCAGGCAGAGTGGGCCGGTAGTGACAATCAATTGAGTTCACTTGCAGAGTTTCTCTGCGCAAATAAAGAAGCGGGAACTGTTGTTCCCGCTCGAAAATTGGAAGATTCGAACAACAATCCTGTCCCCCTCAGATTTGCATTTTTTGCTTTATACAAAAGTGCTTTTAGTTTGGGTTTTAGGAAAGGCAAGAAACCCCACCCACCCACCCATTTACATGATGTCTTCTCGTTTGGGTGGTGAGTGAGGGATGAGAAATTATACACATTTACACACATCCACACACATCTCACACAATTTTACACATAATGCTTCTCATCTCATGCACAATCACGCATATTCCATGCACAATATCTTGCACAATCTAGGTCTTTGTGCTTAAACACACAAGACCTAGGAGAGAGTGGAGAGAGCTCATGGGATGTATGGTATGTTGTGAAATGAAATTTTTGCAAGCTTGCGCAGCAAAAGTGGAGATTTGAGAACACTGTCAAAAGGAAACAATCGTCCATAAAGTGAAGCTGTACTTACTATTAGATTGCAGTCCCTGGCGCTGTGGATGTATGGTGACGAGAAACGAATGGTGACGAAACTTTTTATCTCGAAAAAAAAATTGAGTTTTCATATGTTCACAAGTAAAATGTGTCGGTTTTTTGGTGTGTCGTCGGATGGAGTGTTGTGTGTTCACGTTGAAGTTTATTAGATCTCTTATTTCTTTACGCTTGACTCGTTGACAGGACTGGCTTCAAACTGCCCATAAAATTCTACCCACAGCCACTGAGAGGAAAATAGAGTTTAGCCTAGCTTGGTCGTGGGTGCAAAATTTCTTCCAGAAATTGGACTTGAAAATAAACACGCGAGGTCGACATGGCATCGCCTATCACGGCCGACGATTTCAGCACCCAAGTTCAGATTCACTCCGCCCTCAGTGCCCCAGCTCCCAATGCCTCCGCTCCAAGTCCCTCTCCCACCGCTCCAAGTGTTGCTCAGACTCCCAAGGTGAGCTCTTGTTCATACAGGACACATAGATATGGAATCACACCTTGTTGCCAGGTTGTCCATATAAGTTCGGTGGAAGTTCCTCCAGAGATCTCCGAGCGAGAACTATATCCGCTCCAAAGGTTAGCGATGAGCTCCAAATCATTCCTCATCCTTACCTGCTCCTTTCTCTGATGCTCCTTCTGCATGCTCCTTCTGCTGCATTCTGTTTGGTGGTGGTGGTGGTGACGGTGACGGTGATGGTGGTTGCTGGTGCTGCTGTTGTTCTGCTGCTGCTGCTGTTGTTGTTGTCGTTGTTGTTTTTGTTGTTTTTGTTGTTGTTTTTGTTGTTTTTGTTGTTGTTTTTGTTGTTTTTGTGTTCTTTTCTTGTTCTTGTCTTGCTGCTGCTGCTGTTGTTGTTATTATTATTATTATTATAATGTTGTTGTTGTTGTTGTTGTTGTTGTTGTTGTTGTGATTGCCGCTCATTATCCTCGTTTTTATTGTGCTGGTCATCGTCTACCTGTCTACCTGTCTACCTATCTACCTATCTACCTATCTATCTATCTATCTATCTATCTATCTATCTATCTATCTATCTATCTATCTATCTATCTATCTATCTATCTATATATCTATCTATCTATCTATCTATCTATCTATCTATCTCTCTCTCTCTCTTTCTCTCTCTCTCTCTCTATCTCTA
>WBZZ01003878.1:52500-57500 GCA_019918135.1 Paulinella micropora
AGCAGCGAGGGGACATGCCACTGACCAATTTGCTGCGGTACAACCGAAGGCGGTTGTTGCAGCTGAGCAACCTTCTCCGAAGCAGATTATAATGCGCATCATCAAGGGCTACCCATCTTGGGAACTCCTTAGTTCCAAAGACTTGTCTTAGGATGACTCGCAGGCCATCAGTAAGATCGCTGCCTGCCTCTCGCTTGTCCCACATCAGTTGCTGCACCATCTTGACGTCCTGCTGAAGGGCCCACTTGTCCACAGTCGAACTCCAACCCTCGAGGTCCTTCTCTGAGCTATTTAGGAGCTCCTGAAGCCCCTGTTGTAGATCCATTGAGTCCCTGATAGCGCCTTCGGCCTCCGCAGTCCAGTCGGATTTGACTTGAGATGCGATGACAGGAAATCGCTTCTCCGGTAGAACACGCAGCCGTCCATAGAACTTCAGTTGCGCCGCCCGCCGCAAACGCTCCGCACTCAAAGAGCGCGCCAGAAAGAGTGTAATCCACTTGCTTGTCTTAGGGCTGATGCCGAGAATCATCCTCATGGGGCGCAGCATTGCTGCCTCCAGCTTGGTGAGCTGCGATACGGGGGCACGCCAGACATCGAAGGCGTACTTCAGCTTGGCCCCCACAAGTTGATTCCAGCACATGAGACGATACCTAGCTTGTATCTCACCTGCACACCACAACGAGTACCAACCTGCGGTGGCGACTTCAGTGACACGCGTAGCCCGCAGGGCCTGCTCCTTCCACTTCAGGTCGTCGGTGATAACCACTCCCAGGTACTTGTACTGACTGGTGACACAAAGCTTCTGGCCGCGAAACCACACCACGGGCTCACCTCGCTCCCTGATACTTGGTCGTTTCGCCTTGCTCGACGTGTAAATGGGCATGATTTCCGTCTTGCCGGGCTTCAAGTTGACTTCCAGCCGGTAATCTTCCGCGAACTTGGCCACAACATTGACCATCTTCTGGAGCTCGGTGCGACTGTGAGCGATGAGGGCCACGTCGTCCGCGTATAGAAGTGCCTTGATGTCGTTCAGCCGCTTCACATCCGTGATCTTGAGGGCACTCGCCAGCCGATCACACAGCTCATCCATAAAGACGTTGAAGAGTGTGGGAGAGAGAGGGGACCCCTGTTGGACGCCTACACCCTCCAGTACTTCGGGGGTGAGTGCTCCATCAACTAGCACTTGCGACGAAGTCTGCTCGTAGCACCTGCGTAGCGTGCGCCAGAACTTGCCCCTTACACCCAGCTTCCAGAGCCTCTCAAATAGGCCATCTCTCCAAACAGACGGGAAAGCCTTGCGTAGATCGACGAACAGGACATACGACTCCCGCTTCTGCTGCTGACGCCCCTTCAACCTCTGCCAAAGGGTAAAGACCTGATCCGTAGTGCGACGCCCCGGGCGGAAGCCTCCCTGCTCTGGACGTAGCTTATCCGGGCCATCCACGAAGAGCGTTAGACGAGTAGCTAATAAGGACAGATACAGCTTACCAAGGCAACTAATAATCGAGATATCCCTCCAGTTGTCAGGATCCGTAGGATCCCCACCCTTGGGGATATTGACGATGATTCCCTTGCCCCAAGCTTTTGGAGTCCTCTCGGCTTCTCGAATCCAGTTGAAGTACTGCGTTAAGTAGCCATTGATGTAGGCGCAGCCATAGTTGAGCATCTCGTTCTTCACTTTGTCCTCGCCACAAGCTTTGTGGTATTCAGGGCACGTTGCCTTGCAAGGACCTCCTCTTGCGTGAACGGCTTGTCCAGCTCTTCGCAAGTGTCTTCACCTACTTCGTGCTCCTTCATAGCCCGGGCCACCTCATCTCTGAAGCGATCGTTCCAGTGGAACTGCCGCTTAGCTTCGGCTTCCTCCCACTCCAGCGAGCCTGCTTCTGCACAGCACTCCACCACAACAGCCGCACTTGCCGGATTTTCCCGTGGCTTCACCGAATTTCTCCGAAATTCCTCCCACCGAGCGACCTTTTCCGGCAGCGTACACGCCAGTGAGCCATCCTCCCTTTGCACCGGCGCGGAGACCTTCGTTCTGCGTGCCCCGCCAAGCCGCTTCACGAGTAGCCAAAAGCGCTTTGAGGATTGCTCGCGTTGACATTTGACCGCTTCTTCCTGCACTTGCTTGAAGGAGGCGGACTTCTTGGCCCGAGTTGCCTTCCGAATTTGCTTGCGGAGCCGTAGCCAATTCAGACGGGCTTCCGCATTCGATTCATCCCTCCTGAATGCTGCGTAGGCCTCCCGGCGCTGTTGAATGAGCTCCTTTAGCTCCCCGTCGAACCAATTGTTGGTGAAACGGGGTCGTATACATCTGGAGCCAAGGACCCGGTGCGCCGCCATTCGGAAGGACTGCGCCACTCGCTCGGTGACGTCATCTACCACCCGTTGGCTGTCGGCACCACCCGATAGGTCAAGCTCAGGCAGCTGATGCACTCCAAGCTTCTGTAGGCAATGCTGGAATACGTCATCGAACTTGTCGCGTAGATAATCCAGCGCTTGCTTCGCAGCGTGATCATTACCCGAGACACCAGCACCAATAAGCTTATCAACACGAAAGGACCTGTAAGGTTTCGCAGCCCGCTTTGGTCGGCGCTGGCCGCTCCACGTCAGTTCGGCCCATACTGCCTTGTGGTCCGTATCAAGATCATCGCATACTCCGAACTTTGCTCCAGCTGTCAGGCCAGGCGACGCGCAGATGTAATCGAGGAGGTGCTTGCCTGCGCCCATGCCGCGCTGCTCACGCCGGGACCACCAGTAGGACCCTTCCACTGGGCATAAGAAGCCGCTCAGATTTCGCAGGCCCGTAGCGACGAGGACAGCCGCGAGTCTCTTGCCGTTCTCCGAACGTACCGGTGCTCCCTTTTCATCGACCTCCCCGTGCTGACCGACGATGCCCTCCTCTTTTCGGCTGCATGCCGGCCCGAGCTTCGCGTTGGCATCCGCCACCGTGACCACAAGACCTTTGGCTCCAAAAAAAGCTATAGCTGCCTGCCAGGCCGCATACGCCTCTGACGACTCTTCTTCCTGCGTTTCCTGGGGAAAGTAGCCGTTGCCCACATAGATATCCTGAGCGCCGGTAACACCCGAGGCGATACGCAGCCACACTTGCTGCCGGTGGTCGACGGGGGCTGACACCAGGCTGCAATACGGACCAAGGAAGTTAGCCACCGCGAATAGAACCCCACCCTTGCAGCGATTTTTCTCGCTGACCTCCGCAGGTTTTCCAAAAATCCGGAATCCATCCAGGCTGCATTTGGAAAGTTGCTTCTTGCCCATGCGGTGCTCCTGAGCCCCGATGACTAGCCAGCCCTCGTGCTTGTAGAATGATGCCCATTCCGCCGTGCCTACGTTGTCGTATCCCGTTTTACCCTGCCAGTTGTGACTCGCGACGAGTAGCTTGAAGCCGGTATCGAACTGCTTGGAGCGGTGCTTCTTGGCTCGTTTCCGGACCAAACGGCCGCGCTTCCGCCCTCGTGCTGCCCCCCTCTGCAGGTACTTGCGCAGGTTGGTCCCCCACTGCACTGGCCGCCGAATGCAGGGGCACCACATGCACATCAGCACACTCAGACACACACTTAGGTGCATCGGCAGCCAATTCCGAAGACACCACCTGCACATCATCGACACATTCTTCATGCAGAGGCAAGACGCGATATCCCGTCGCAGCTTCCTCCTTCCGGACCGCCGCTTCCCCACGCAGATGGATGCGAATAAGCCTTCGGACACGTTCCCTGTCCCTGAACCTGCGCCCAAGGGCCACATTGACCCCTCTGCCGAAGAATTTGAGATGTTTGAATTGCTGCAACGCCGTCTGCCTGCTGTCATCGTCCTCGTAGACCAGCTCCAGGTGACGAGACATTCGCTGGCCTTGCCACTCCGTTACCGGGACCACCAGACCAAGACCGCTCATTTTGGAGGCGATCTCCTGTAGATAGGCGCGTTCTGAGAGCCCCCAGACAATCAGATTACGCCCGTCCTTGTCGTACCGATCTACCGCCGGTACCGTCGAGGCGGCGGTGCCATCTGCCATATAGCGCCGCTCGCCTTATGTTGAAGCGCCGACCCGTGTGCCAGGTTTGGGGAGGAAGGATGAGGCGCAGCTAAGATAGCCTCTCCGTGGTTCAGGAATTCCGTCATATACGCGAGCCCTCATCCTCCCATCCTGGGACATCGGGCCAGAGCCCGTCGAAGAGGCATTCCCACGGGGATTGTCCAGGTCTTCGGCGATTCTACCTTGTTCCATAAGGGCCACAGTGGTAGCTCCGTGCTTCGCGTATTTGTAATCCATTGAGAGTAGTAGACGGCCAATGTCGCTGGCCATCACCGCCGCGCCTCTTTACGCCGAGGAAAGCGCCCGTCCATGCAAATAGCATCGGCGGTATCTGCAACACACACTACACGCATTTTCGCCGGTGTCACTGGATGCTGCCACGTCGCTTCGTGCCCTTGGGCGCCCGCCAGCACCCCCAGCGTCACCAGAACCTGCCTCACGCACTACACACACTCTCCATCGCATCGCCAACGCCTCTACTCTCATGCCTTATGGACTTTCAGCTGCTCCTAACAATACACATCATGAGGTACGGGTGTCCCCGAGTGGAGCCAGATCGGACGGCGTGCCGCTGAAACTCCTCCCCCACGTGGGTATAGAAGGCGCGAACCTAGCGGTACCTATAGGGTCTTACAGACAAGTATAGTAATCCCAGCCGAAGCTGCTCAGTTAGAAATGCAACGGTGGAGGGTGTGAATGCATGGGGCAAGGCACGGCAACGCAGCAAGGCACTGGCAAGGCATTGGGACCGACTGAAGCCCCTCTCCAACGTGCGCTCATCATGTGTTCCAGTTAGGCAACCCCGAAGAAGCGAAGATAGGGAGGAGACAAAACCCAGATAGGATGAAGATAGGATTAACATGAAGCCGAAATGGAGCAGAGTTGGAACAGGTCAACTCAGCCCCATCTCGGCTCAATGTGAATCCTATCTTCAACCCATCTCGGTACT
>WBZZ01003878.1:62500-65000 GCA_019918135.1 Paulinella micropora
TATTTATTCATTTATGATGCACCAATAGCTTAACATAATACCAACTTATTTTTGATGGTTACTGATTCTATCGTAATGTACATTTAAGGCGAAGCAAGATCAGGAACGAACGCCCTTCGAGCAGCTGAGATCAATCTTCAGTTCTCAAATTCACTTTGCATGGTCGTCAAACGCTTCGTTCTCAGCCGAGTCTTCAAGGCTCCCACACCTGTGCCACGATTCGTTGGAAAGCTCTTACCAAGGGCTTACAAACGAACCGCTGCACAAGCAAGCAGAGACCAGAATGCACTGAGAACGAAGCGCCCGAAGTCTATGCTAATAGTGATTACAAACTAGGAACGTCTCGTGCTGCGCGGGCGTTGTTCATTCAAACTGTCTTCATGGTTTCAGTTAAGTATAGATCAATTTTTTGAAGATGTCATGTGAAAGAACAAGACAACAGGAGGAAGATTTCCCGTCAAGGCGCGATGTAGCAAGCATGCAAATATTGCGTTTTCTACACGTAAGGAAATGCGCATGATTCAGACGTGCTACTACCCTCCAGCACGAGAAGAATGTCAAAAAAACATCAAGATGACAGGTGGCCAAAAAAAAATTCCTATTACTATTACTAATTTACTATTACTATTACTACTACTATTACTATTACTATTACTATTACTAGTACTAGTACTAGTGCTAGTACTATTACTAGTACTATTATTATTATTATTACTATTACTATTACTATTACTATTACTATTACTATTACTATTACTATTACTATTATTATTATTATTATTATTATTATTATTATTACTACTACTACTACTACTACTACTACTACATTATTACTACATTATTATTATTATTATTATTATTATTATTATTATTATTATTATTATTACTATTATTATTATTATTATTATTATTATTATTATTATTATTATTATTATTATCATTATTATTATTATTATTATATCATCATCATTACCACCACCATCATCATCATCAATTTTATCATTACTATTGCTATGCTCTCGCTATAAGAAATTACTAAGTTACATTTTCATGTTTGGATGACATTCTTATATAAAAAAGTCATGATAGTCGGCAGTCGAAAGGAGAGGGATGAATCTATATGGTTTACAGTTACATTAAGATTGTTTGTATGGATCTGTTACTTACATCTGCTTTATAGCAAGCAAGAGGAGGGAGGTTGAGGAGCAAGGAGGAGGTACGTCAAGCAGCAGCAGCAAATAGGAGGCCAGCTAGCAGTAGTTCCCATTTCTTCAAGCGCTTTGATCTCAGTCAGTATTTGCATCTACAACCTGTGTTATGGCTCATTAGAAAGCTCTTGATGAGAGCTTTCAAATGAGCCACTGCACAAGCCGCGAAGATCAGAACCGGCTAAGAACGAAACGTTTGATCATAATTGTCGGGTGTCTAGAGCCACCCCGGCCAGAAAGCTGGTCCAGGTGGCTCTCGCACCCAAGGCAAGGCAAGTCAAACTTGCTGGCCTGGAGTGGCTCCCTTGCACTCGAAACATAGATTGTTTAGATGTCAATTGAAATGAAAAAAAAAAAAAAAAAAAAAAAAAAAAAAAAAAAAAAAAAAAAAAAAAAAGAGAGAGAGAGAGAGAGAGAGAGAGAGAGATGGTTGAGGCGAAAAGCGGGGCTGGGAAGGCTCTCTTGGACTCGAGGCCAGAAAAGCTGGCCTTGGAGGCTCTCTCGCACTCGAAACATTTTTTTTGAGTTGCAGACTGGAGAAGAATTAAAAAAATCAGAGATGGTATAGGCGACATGTGGTGGCCTGGGAAGGCTCTCTCACGCCAAAGGCCACAAAAATGGCCTGAGTTGGCTCTCTCGCACTCGAAAGATAGATTTCTGAAGTGTAGAATGAAGGAAAAAACCAAGATATGGTTAAGGCAAAACGCTGGACCCCAGCCCAGTAATTTGCCTTTCTCAATCGACGCATAACGCATAGACTGTTTAGACGGAGACTGAAAGGCAAATAGGAGCCAAGCTGTCGTGAGTTGGCCCTCTCGCACCCCCGAGGCCAAAAAACTGGCCTGTGGGGTGGCTCTCTGGCACTGGGAAAGACACGAGAGACGGGTCAGGCGGCAAGAGAGACGGGTCAGGCGGCAACGTTGGTGTTGCGGGCCGGAATGCACGAGAGACGGGTCAGGCGGCAAGAGAGACGGGTCAGGCGGCAACGGCCGGAATGCACGAGAGACGGGTCAGGCAGCAAGAGAGACGGGTCAGGCGGCAACGTTGGTGTTGCGGGCCGGAATGAGAACACCACCAGAAGATAGCCTGAGACGAGAGGCAGGGGAGAAAAAAGAATAAGAAAGAAGAAGAGGGAAGTGAAAGATGATGATGAGTGATGATGATGATGATGATGATGAATGAATGTATGTATGTATGTATGTATGTATGTATGTATAAAGGCATGTAAGATAGATAGATAGATAGATAGATAGATAGATAGATAGACAGATAGACAGATAGACAGATAGATA
>WBZZ01003878.1:87500-92500 GCA_019918135.1 Paulinella micropora
CACATCTATGCCACATCCTCTCCGGTTGCCATGTTGCCCTCAAACAAGGCCGCTATACCTGGCGTCATGACTCTGTGCTCTGCACTATTGAAGCTCCCCTTCAAAAACACATCGAGAGCCATAACAAACGCTCCCCTATATATATAGACCAAAATGAATCAAAGTCTATGTTTGTGAAAGAGGGCGAGCAGAAGCCTAAGAGACAGTCATTTCATCGACCATCCCTGCTTGACACTGCAAACGATTGGCAACTCCAAACCCAATACACCGGTTCTGAGCAAGCCTTTCCTGTCCACATTTGTGTCACTGACCTCCGCCCCGATATCGTTGTCTGGTCACTGTCTACCAAGATATGTATTCTGATCGAGCTAACGTGCCCGGTCGAGGAAAACATCCTTGACGCACGAGCCTACAAGACCAACCGATACAACAAGCTCAAATCTCAAATCGAGGACAACGGATGGACCTGCCACCTTCGACCAATCGAATGCGGGGCTCGCGGCATGGTATCGTTCTCTGTTCATCGATGTTTCCGCGCCTTGGGTTTTTCCCATCCCCAATCCAAATCCCTTTGCTTCAAGCTATCCTCCTGCGTAGCTCGTTGCTCTTTTGCGATTTATCGCTCCTGTGCAGTCAAAAATTGGACTAATCTTCCTCTAGTCCGTATTGGTGACTGCATTCCATCATAGCCGTCCAGTGTTGCATAGCCCGGGCTAGGTCCCTGCGGGGGTTTAGGCCTCATACAATGTCATCATTGTAGCTTGCGCAAGCTTACGGTGCTCAAAACACTTGGACTAACGGCTTCCTTTTCTTTCTCGTCTTCCTTATCCTCCCACCCTCCATTCCTAGATTGCCTTTTTCTTCAACGTCCTTCCTCCTCTTCTTTTTCCAGAACACAGTCTACCCGTGATTCCCATCCCGGACACATGCACAGTACACAAATTATTGTTTGATGTGAAACTGCGTTCCTTTGCAAGGACTACATTCCTTTGCGACATCTCATCTATCTATCTATCTATCTATCTATCTATCTATCTATCTATCTATCTATCAGTATGTATGTATGTATGTCGTGCAGCAATATCGGAACAACATCCGCCTATATGTATGTATTGTATCTATGTGTGTATGTACATTATTGTATGTATGTATGTATGTATGTATGTATGTATGTATGTCGTGCAGCAATATCGGAACAACATCCGCCTATATGTATGTATTGTATCGATGTGTGTATGTATATTATTGTGTGTATGTATGTATGTATGTATGTGTGTGTGTGTGTGTGTGTGTCTGTGTGTATGTGTGTGTGCATGTCTGTCTGTCTGTCTGTCTGCCTGCCTGCCTGCCGCTGTATGCATGTATGCATATTAATGTATGTTAATGTATGTATGTTGCTTGTATGTATGTCTTACTGTATGTTCAGTTATGTATGTCTTAATGACTTGTATGTATGCGCTTGTATGTATGTCTTAGTGTATGTTACGTATGCATGTCTTAATGGCTTGTGTGTATGTGCAGAGAAGGTTCACCTGCAATAACGTCGTATGTATGTATGTGCCTGTGCTTGCAAGTAAGTAAGTAAGCAAGTGAGTGAGCACGTAAGTAAGCAAGCTAGTAAGTCAGCAAGCAAGCAAGTAAGTAAGCAAGTAAGTAAGCAAGTAAGCAAGTAAGCAAGTTGAGTAAGCAAATGTTTCTGTTGACCTGCAGCAAAGTAAGCAAATGTTTCTGTTGACCTGCAGCAATGTTTTGATGACTTGTGGAAACTGGTCTGAAGGGATTTCGGCTGTGATGTCGCGCAACATGCATATACTATATTACACCACATAACACCATACACAACAACACGATACGAGACGATGCAATACAATAGAATACAATAGAATACAATACAATACAAAAGAATACAATAGAAAAGAATACAATACACAATACAATACACAATACAATACACAATACAATACACAATACAATACAATACAATACAATACAATACAATACACAATACAATACAAAATAATACAATACAATACAATACAATACAATACAATACAAAACAAAACAATACAACACAATACAATACAATACAATACAAAACTACAAAACAATACAAAGCTACAATCATACATACATACATACATACATACACACATGCACACACTCACACACACACACACACGTCTCTTACCCCTGGGCGGCGCGTTTCGTTTCCGGCGCGAGAGTTTCCTGCAACGCCTTGACAACGGCGCCTTTGACGTTGTTGGCTATGCAATGTTAGTGTTATGTTATGTAATGTTATGTAATGTTATGTTATCTAATGTTATGTAATGTTATGTAAGATCCTGCAACGCCTTGCGAACGGCGCCCTGGACGTTGTTGGCTGTGTAATGTTAGTGTTATGTTATGTAATGTTATGTAAGATCCTGCAACACCTTGAGAACGGCGCCCTTGACGTTGTTGGCTATGTAATGTTAGTGTTATGTTATGTAATGTTATGTAATGTAATGTTATGTAATATCCTGCAACGCTTTGAGAACGGCGCCCTTGACGGTGTTGGCTATGTAATGTTAGTGTTATGTTATGTAATGTTATGTAATGTTATGTAATGTTATGTAAGATCCTGCAACGCCTTGAGAACGGCGCCCTTGACGTTGTTGGCTATGTCATGTTAGTGTTATGTTATGTAATGTGATGTAATGTTATGTAAGATCCTGCAATGCCTTGCGAACGGCGCCCTTGACGTTGTTGGCTATGTAAGTGTTATGTTAGTGTAATGTTTTGTAATGTTATGTAAGATCCTGCAACGCCTTGAGAACGGCGCCCTTAACGTTGTTGGCTATATAATGTTAGTGTTATGTTATGTAATGTTTTGTAAGATCCTGCAACGCTTTGAGAACGGCGCCCTGGACGTTGTTGGCTATGTAATGTTAGTGTTATGTTATGTAATGTTATGTAATATCCTGCAACGCTTTGAGAACGGCGCCCTTGACGTTGTTGGCTATGTAATGTTAGTGTTATGTTATGTAATGTGATGTAATGTTATGTAGTATCCTGCAACGCCTTGAGAACGGCGCCCTTGACGTTGTTGGCTATGTAATGTTAGTGTTATGTTATGTAATGTTAATGTTATGTAAGATCCTGCAACGCCTTGACAACGGCGCCCTTGACGTTGCTGGCTATGTAATGTTAGTGTTATGTTAGTGTAATGTTTTGTAATGTTATGTAAGATCCCGCAACGCCTTGAGAACGGCGCCCTTGACGTTGTTGGCTATGTAATGTTAGTGTTATGTTAGTGTAATGTTATGTAATGTTATGTAAGATCCTGCAACGCTTTGAGAACGGCGCCCTTGACGTTGTTGGCTATGTAATGTTAGTGTTATGTTATGTAATGTTTTGTAATGTTATGTAAGATCCTGCAACACCTTGAGAACGGCGCCCTTGACGTTGTTGGCTATGTAATGTTAGTGTTATGTTATGTAATGTTATGTAATGTAATGTTATGTAATATCCTGCAACGCTTTGAGAACGGCGCCCTTGACGGTGTTGGCTATGTAATGTTAGTGTTATGTTATGTAATGTTATGTAATAATATGTAATATCCTGCAACGCTTTGAGAACGGCGCCTTGACGTTGTTGGCTATGTAATGTTAGTGTTACGTTATGTAATGTTATGTAATGTTATGTAATATCCTGCAACGCCTTTCCCTTTGACGTTGTTGGCTATGTAATGTTAGTGTAATGTTATGTAATGCAACGCCTGGAGAACGGCGCCCTTGACGTTGTTGGCTATGTAATGTTAGTGTTATGTTATGTAATGTTATGTAATATCCTGCAACAACTTGCGAACGGCGCCCTTGACGTTGTTGGCTATGTAATGTTAGTGTTATGTTATGTAATGTTTTGTAATGTTATGTAAGATCCTGCAACGCCTTGAGAACGGCGCCCTTGCCGTTGTTGGCTATGTGATGTTAGTGTTATGTTATGTAATGTGATGTAATTTCATGTAATTTTATGTAATGTTGTGTTATGTTATGATCCCCCTGACGTAGTCACATAAAAGCATACAATAGTAATTACCATGGTAATTACCACATTTCCGGGAACTTGACCACATATAATTTTTGAAATTTAGAACATTTTAAAAACTTTCCGGGAAGTTGACCACATTTAGGGTAATTACCAGGGTAATTACCATTGTACGCTTTCATGTGAGTTGGCTGTTATGTTATGTAATGTTATGTTATGCTATGTAATGTTGTGTAAGGTTATGATGCCCTTGTAGTGTTATGTTATGTAATGTCATGTTATGTAATGTTATCCAATGTTATGTTATATAATATTATGATATGTAATGTTACGTAATGTAAAGTTATGTTCTGTAATGTTATGTTCTGTAACGTTATGTTCTGTAATGTTATGTTCTGTAATGTTATGGTCTGTAATGTTATGTTATGCAATATTATGTTATGTAATGTAATGTAATTTTGTGTAATGTTATGTATTATGTTATGTAATGTAATGCTATGTCACAGATAGATAGATAGATAGATAGATAGATAGATAGATGTATGGATGGATGGATAGATAGATAGATAGATAGATAGATAGATAGAGAGATAGAGATAGAGAGATAGATAGATAGATAGATAGATAGATAGATAGATAGATAGATAGATAGATAGATAGATAGATAGATAGATAGATAGAACCTTCCCATGCGAGGTCCAGGAAGTTGAGGGTGAGTAGCTGACAGCGATGCCTCTTTGACACGCTGCTGGGCCTGGAGCAGAGTGCGCTAGCAGGAGGGAGATAGAGGGAGAGGGGGGGGGGGGGGGGAAGAGAGGGACAGACAGAGAGAGAGAGAGAGAGAGAGAGAGAGAGAGAGAGAGAGAGAGAGAGTTGTGTGTCTCCCCCTCGCCGCGCTCGGCTGCGTCGGCTGCTCTTCCCAAAAGACAATGTGTAAACGGGTAAGTGAGTATAGATAGATGGATAGATAGATG
>WBZZ01003879.1:0-10000 GCA_019918135.1 Paulinella micropora
ATCGGCTTGGATTTTTCTTTCTAGCATCTTCTTTTCTTCTTCTAAATCCTCCCTTTTCTTCTTTTCCTTTTCTTCCTCGTCATGTATTAACTCATATTTCTTTTGTAAGTTGCTTTGTATCTGGTTTCGGTTCTCGTGTTCAAGACGATTGAAATCAGATTTGATTATTTTTTCCCTTGGCTTGCGACTAGCCCTTTGCGACTTTGGCTTGCTAATATATTTCATAAAAAGTTTAACAATTTGTAATGTGCTTAAATCATTTGTTTTCTTACCAAAATTAAGATAATATTTTTTACCCTTCTGGATAATATAAGGCCTTCCGCTCTTATTTCTATAAACCCGCGGTGGACGGACTTTGGGTTTCCTTGCTTTTTTTACGACCATTTTATAGATAGTTTAGAATTGCGCTCAATCTGACTGATCGTCAGATATCTCTCTTATTCTAAAATATCGTTTTTTTTATTATGAAAAAAATAAATCTGTTTTCGATGGTTGTGATATTTGTAAATCCACACTCCCGCTAACGCTCCCGTGTGTTTTACAAACATCTTTTTTCATTAACTACCATTCGATGTTTGACAATAAACGAGAATGAGCAAAGCGAATGAGAGTGAAATTGTCAAATATCTTCAGCGAAACTTTACAGCCCCTCCTCGTTGCTTACCATAACCAAGTTTTGCAGCAGTAGCACTAACACTACCCGCGTAAGGCACCCCAACACTACTCAATGCCCCAGCAGTCCTAGAGATTACCTTATTATCGCGAAGGAATTTATTAACAGCCATTGCGGTTTTTCCGACCTTAGCACAGTTAATCTTTCCTCCCTTTTGACCACATCCCTTCTTCTTAGTTTTCTTTTTTCCTCCCTTCTGTGGCATTGATGGATTGTATCCGATGTTATATCCTGATGGCTGTGAAATTATCACTGGTGATACTGGCATATATTATACAGAAAAAAATAATTATTGATATTTAAAATTCCGCACTTTCGTCTTCGACTTTCGTGCGGTTTTTAAACATCGTTTTTCGATGTTTATGAGCAAGCGAAAATGAGCGAAGCGAATGAAAGCGATGCTCATAAATATCATTATTTTAATCTGTAAGTAAAATTTTTTCTTAACTCATCATCAACACTTGAAACATAAAGAAAATTAAATCGTTCCTTTGTTGCTTCGTGATACTTTTGAAGAAAGTAATCAAAATCAAAAGATAAGTCTAAATGTTTATACACGAGTTCCATTTTATCCTGAGACTGGCTTGGAAAGATTAACAAATAATCTAACTGCTTAATTGCTTCTGGCCGTAGGTCGTTCAAATACTGGCTTGACATAATCAACTTTGATTTATAGTGCCTATTCTTTTTTAACAAATCGCTTACGGACTTATCTCTTAATCCGCTTCCTAAATCATCCAAAACAAAAACAACATCTGGAGAAATATACTTGCTGTGTCGTTCTTTTGGTGCCTTCGCGGCGCTCTGTTTCTTTTCTTTTCCAAAATATAAAAATTGCGGTTTCTCTATTTCCTCTTTGTCCTGTTTTACTTCTCCTTCGTGTTGCTCGTCATGTCTGTTCAGTTTGTCAAGTTCGTAGTCTATCACATTCACCCCGTCTGATTTGAGAAAGGTATATATTGCCATCGGGTTGCCTCTGTTCTTAAAGTGCTTAACCATTGCTTTATAAATGTAGTCCTTGTGGATTGTTGAAGCAATAATAACAATACTGGTTTTTCTGTCCGTCGTCCTTTTCAGTATTTCAAAGAGTGCTGTCGTCTTACCGCTCTTTTTTCTAGCAAGTAGAAATATATTGGCATAAGGCTCATTGAATAATTTATAACCCTTGGCCTTTTTATCTCCGTTTCCATCCTGCTTCACAGGTTTCACCTTGACGTTGTTAATCTTAAGCATCTTATATTATTAAGCCAAAAATAGTCATGAATTTCTAAATTCATACATTGTTGCTACGCAACGAATTCGTTGTGAATAAAATTCACAACATTGTGGGTAGGTTTCACCTACCCTACGAACTCTAGACACACAACAATTCTTCCCGCTAAATTTCCTGTATCAATATTTCCGCTGTCAGTTTCAAGGACTTTAAATGTATATTGTCAGTCAGTCCATCCGACAACACCCAAATTATAACCGAGATTTGAAATGTTTGCTGTAGTGCTGTCGGAGAATGTGCCAATAATTCCAATTCTATCCATGTAAAGAATTCTGGTTTTGGTTTCCGTCTGGTCGTTATAGTAGTGAATAAACTTAACATTCATTTTGGTTGGTGTGAATGACATTTGAATATTTTTATTAAATGTTTTGCTTCCTCCAGCAAAATCATTGCTTAGAAAAATAATCTTTTGGTATTTATAGTCAGTAGCCATGATTATATTACTACTCATAAACTTTTTAATAACAAAAATATTTTCGCGGACTGCCTGCGACTTTTACTCACGGGTAAGCGAGAAAAAAAATGAGAGTTGTGTGTGGTGTATTCAAAAAGGAATAGAAACCAAATTTAAATGTGTGTATAAACCTTTTAGTGATTGGTGTGTTAGTTTTGATGAAGCCCTGCCGGTAATGTGCTCAGGTAGTGATGCTTCTTGGTATAAAACTCAACTATATGAATGCTCATTTCTTTGAACTAGAAGGCGAAGGAAGGCTTTTGCAGATAAGCAATGTTAGGATTCAGACATAAGTATTAGCAACCTCGCACGGCAAGTTCTTTTCAGATAGCCTCACGATACAAAGGGCTATAATGGCCACGATGACACCCATTTGAAATAAGTATTTAATAAGTCGGCTCTCTGTCGGTCTGTTTTTTTATACAACAACAATTCCAGTTATCTTCCAATTCGTGCTCTATTTTTTTCTCCTCAGTCTTTAGTTCTACTTCAAGAACACGGGACTTTAATTCTGGAGTTAGTTCGCCATCCATATCCATAATAGGTGGTGGTCTGTGAAGTCTAGTCGTATTATTTGATATTTTTTCTAATTTCTTGTAGTATATTCATGAGATTATTATTTTCTTTTTCTAAATTAACTATCTTTTCTGATAATTGTTGAACGGCCTTAATTAATGGTGCGATAAACTCTGAATAACCTATACCATAACCGACATCACCACTATCAATACATTTAACATCTTCTGGATTAACACTCACACCTTTCAATTCGTATTCTTTTCTTTGCTTTGGACAGGGAACCATAATTGTTTCTTTTATAAAACCGCCAAAATCTATTATATCCATTTCTGTTAGTATTTCTTCTAATTCCTGTGCTATTAAGCCAGTCCTACATTTCTTGTTGTCATCAATCATACGATAGCAAAATGGATTTAACTTATTAATAAAATCTAAGCCTAAGCATTCCTTTATATCTTCTTTTTTTCTCCTGTTTGAATATTGAATTGGATTAGACAATACCCATAACTGCCCATCGCTTGCTCTTAATGACATGAAAGCAGTATTTGAATTATTCTCCCATATGAACCCACTCGTTGAAGAACCATTCACTCTAAATCTAATAGCATAAGAAGTTAATCCTCCGCCTCCTCCTGCTGGCGCTGTTCCTCCACTTAATGATTTATTATTCCCAGACTGAGACATATAAATCCCCCAGTTTGAATCAGTAGCATCCCATACAAATATTCCTCTCGCATTCGTCCCGTCTGTTTGTCCTTGAATTGCTATTTTTGCTCCATTAGTTGATGCTAATGCTGATGATAGCACCCCAGAATATGTAATTCCCGCATTTGCAGTAATCAATCCTTTTGTCCATAAAGTCCCGTTTAATCCATTCAATGACATTAATAGTTGTTCCCCCGAATTCTCCCATACAAATCCCATCGTAGAATCATTAGCAACCCTAAACCGAAAACTATACGAACTAAAATCATTTCCAGAAACCGCCAAACAATTTGCCAAACTTCTAGTGTTTCCACCTCCGCCAGATGCTGCATAAATCCCCCAACTCGTATTAGTCGTATCCCATAGAAATATTCCTTTTGCATTTGTTCCGTCTGTTATTCCCTGAACTCCTATTTTCGCTCCACTGGCATTCGTTGCTGATGTTAGTGTGCCAGTATATGTAATCCCCGCATTTGCCGTTATTAATCCACTCGCCGTTAATGTTGTTGTCGATATACCCGCGGTTGAAGTAATTGTAGTTCCCGTTATTGTTCCGCCATTTGTTATATTGTTTGAGTTCATATCTAAGACACCATAAAACCGCATACCGCCAGCATTGTTAAAACGGACAATGTCAGACGAAGCACTTTTATTATCCAAAAGTTTTGAAATATAAAGTCCCGCCCCTTTTACATCAGATGCTACATTCGTAAAATACATAACCTCTTTGGTTTGCGGTTCCGCTTGTAGCAGTATTTAGAGTAAATAAGAAATACTGATAATCTCCTGATGTATGTGAAAAGAATATATCTCCTCCATTTTGGTTTAATATCCTCGCCCCATTATATGTTATATTTCCTCCATTAGTGATAGTTTGATTATTAAAATCAGCATTGTTCGTTAAAGTTAGATATTCTATCGTAGTGCTCGCCCCATTAAATGTTTTACTTCCTGTTATGGTTTGGTCTGTTGATAGTTTTACATTTTGCCCGTCCAATGTGTCCGCATACCCTTTTGTCGCTCCGTCCGTCGCTAATGTCGGAGTTCCAAGGTTGGCTATTTTGCTACTATTACAATCTAGCCCCGAAGCATTTACCCAACCGATAATCGTCCCGTCAATAATAAAACTTTTTTTTTCGCAGAAATTTCAAAGTTGTAATATGTTGCAGTTTTCATATCCAAACTAGCAATAGAGCCGATATTACTGGTAGAATTGAAAACGATAAATGTGCCCTTTGTTGTTGAATTGATTGAATTTCCAGTAATTTCAACGCCACTGCTATATGTCTTAATTCCTGCTATGGTTTGGTTTCCTGTTAGTTTCACATTTTGCCAGTCTAATGTATCCACATAACTTTTGTTTGCTCCGTCCGTTGTTGCTGATGGTGTGGCTAAGTTGTTATTTTGTTGTTATTCAAAGATAGTGTAGTGCCAGTTGCGGATATAATTAAAGTATTCCCCGAATATAACTCAACATACGAACCAGTTATTTGTATCGGATACCAAGTCGCTGTTGCTGTTTTTTGTGAGGCAATCATTCCTATTTTTGTATCAAAGGCTATGCAGATGCCGTCAAAAGTAGTAGGATTGGACGAACCACTTACTTCCAAAGTTGATGTAAATTTTTTATTCACCGCTATGGTTTGGTCTCCTGTTAGTTTAACGACAGAAGTGTCAAGAGTAGAAACATCCACGCCATCAACAAGATTAACATTTGTTATGCTTTGGCTTTTCATATCAATACCCGCACTCGCATTTATTATACTGCTAAATGTCTTAATACCCGCTATGGTTTGGTGTCCTGTTAGTTTAACCACCGAAGTATCAAGAACAGAAACATCAACACTATCAACATTACCAACATTTGTAATAGCAAAACCACCCATATTTAAACTGCACGTCATAGCCGTTGTGCAGTCTTTTGCTAATTTTGTATCGGTATATGCTTTTGTTGAAGCATCACCATCGTAGAATGGTGCTGGAAGTCCGCTAATTGCTGTTGTGCCACTAAAATTTAAAACATTGCCAGTCAGCGTTATTCCACTCCCCGTTGTAGAAGCAAGAAGTATGGAAGAACCAACAATGCTTAGTGGATATCCCGTTGCTCCACCTACCTCCGACGAATAAATAGAACCCATATTATTGTTGTAATTGAAGAATAACTTACCAGTGTTTAATGGATTTGAATCTTTTACACCCAAATAAGTAGTAAATATTTTGTTTCCTGTTATAGTCTGGTCTCCCGTTAGTTTAACGACTGCGGTGTCAAGAGCCGAAACATCAACACCATCAACATTACCGACATTTGCTACATTAAAACCTCCCATATTTAACTCTCCAAACATCATAGCGAGACCATCCAATCTAAGAAAAGGTGAGTTTGTGTTTCTCCATTGCCCCGTGCTATAAATGAGCAGTTGGTTATCGGCGGGTGTGCCTGTAATTAACACATCGCTGTGTGTATTTAATTGAACCATCCGCGGACACTTTATCATTATTGTCTTCGTGCTCAGATATCCAAGTATCAACATCTTTCGTATTTAATAAATTAACTCCTGTTATATTCAAATTACCGCCCATACTAATATTGCAGAATTCATCAACATTTATTGGAAAGGTTTTATTTACCCAGTTTATTGAGTTATATGTTAGATAACTATTCATCACCACTGGTGCTGTAATGACTACATCAGAGAGTGTGTCAATTGAACCGAGGGCGGTATTCTTCCATTTACCTTCTACATCGTTGTAAGTTAAGTATTGTCCGCTCGCTTGTGCAAATATGTTTGTGTCTATCAAATTGTATAAACTGGTTTGGTGCGGATTGGAAGTATTAGAGCGGTGTTGAGTTGAGGCTTTGACTTCGTCATTATCCCTAACTCGTTGCTCTGTATAGTATAAATTTTTTCCTTCTTTGATATCTGTAGTTGATTTTAAAGCGAGACGTGTATCAACGCGGTTATCAGTGAAATAAAGATTTACGGGGTCTGCATCTTCTGGCACTCTGTCTGTGTTTAAGCCCACTATGTTGGTATTGGTTAAGTCTAAGTTAAGTATATTTAGACTATCAACAGCCAACTCATTAAGGCCTAAGAGTGATTTATATTGCGACATTGATTTTCTAAATTCACACTTTCGCTTCGCTTTCGTGTGTTTTAGAAAATCGTTTCCTATATTATTAGAATAAAATTTTATTTTAAAACGATGTTTGACAATAAACGAAAGTGCGATAGCACGAAGTGCGATTGTCAAATATCAATTAATTATTAATTTGTAAATACTAAAAATATAAAAATCTTAGTATAGAATGCAGTCCCCCGAAGCAAGTCGCAAGAATTGGGGTAAGGCTGTGGAAAGTATTAAGAGTAAAAAGCAACATAAGGTTGAAATAGCGAAAGAGAAATTAGCAAAATGTAGAAATGCTTATGTAGGTGATGATGAAGAGATGGAGGAAAAGATAAACCGCATGGCCGAAATTGGTGTTGCTAGTGATATCATTAATGGAAAAGACCAAGATGATACACCAGAAGAAAGCAGTGAGAGCGATGAAGAATGTGATTTCACTGACATTATCGCAGAAAAGATGGCTAAAATGAAAATCAAAAGAGCGAAGGCTGAAACTAAGAGAACGAAGAAAAAGACTATTAAGAAACCTGATCTATTTCGACGTGTCGAAATAGATAGGCCTGAGCCTGATGAGAGCGAAAGCGAAAGTGAAGAAAGTGAGGAGGAAATACTAGTAAAGAAAAGTAAGGGTAAAAAGTCAAGCAGTGTAAGTGTAAAAGTATATAATCAATCTTCTGGTGGTGCTAAGAAAGAAAAAAGTGATGTTGAAAAATATTTCTTAAAATTTTGATATAATCTATTATATATAATAGATTGGATGGATAATAAGCACACAAATCAGCAACAACAACAACAAGAAAATCATGAGGAAACAAAGCAGAAAGAAAAACTGGAAGAAGCACTTGAAATACATAATCAATCTAAGCCAACTAAGATATGGAATACGATAACAGCACCAGAAGCAAAACCGCTGAGCCAAGTTTTTATCGACTTAATTGATATGTCAAAGGTGGCAACTAAGAAAGGAAATGCTAATTATAATTTCGGACTAGTAGCAATTGATGTCTATAGCCGTCGTGGCTGGATTGAACCAATTAAAAACAAAACAACATGCTATGTTTTGGAAGGTCTCAAAAAATATTTACAAAAGAAGTTCCAGAAAGAATTACATCAGATAATGGTGGTGAGTTTAAGGGTCAAGTGGCTGAATATTTTAGACAAAATAATATTGAGCACAGGCCGGTTCAAATAGGCGATCACATAACAATGGGAATAATAGATAGATTTATTAGAACAATTAGAAACGAAATAAATTTGATATGGGAAGTTAATGAAAATTTTCAATGGGTACCTATTATTCATGAGGTTGTTGATGCATATAATAAAACATATCACAACACAATTAAAGCAGTGCCTATTAATGTTTATGAAAGGACTGAAAAAAACACTCAAGAAATATACAGAAATCCTTTAATTAATGAATTCCCTAAGGGGACAAGAGTGAGAAAGGAATTAGAACGAACTATTTTTTCAAAAGGTGATAAACAATTTAGTAGAGCCGTTTATAAAGTTAAAGGCAGTAAAGGATTTAAAATCATCTTGTCAGAAGAGGACTTGGTTAGGCCTAGTGAATTATTGAAAACTAAAGTTGAAGAACAACCTGAAGAAACAGAACCGGCTGAGCAGTTGGCTGATAAAGTTAAAGAATTGACTAAACAGAAAAAAAATATTAATTTATTAAAATCATTAGATGTAAAACCGGAAAATATACGGACTAGCTCAAGACTACGAAAGAAAAAAGAAATGTTAGATTTGTAATTTAATTACACTATCATAACAACCATTATTATGCTTCTTCAGTTTGAAAGTAAACATTGTAAATAGTCAATGAGTCAAGGTTGTAATATGCGTTGATTTTTACAAGATTGTCCATCAAACGAAAAGCCTGACAGAGTTATCAGGATAGACTGCGAGTCGGTAGTAGGGAATTTGGTCAGGTTTCAAAGCAGAATGGTAGCGATACAATGAAACCTCTGATCTGCCTTCCTTGTTATCAACCCAGAAATTAGCAATTCCTGCTTCTCTGTTCAGGTTATAGTAGTACGTGTGGCCAACTTCTGGAATAGGGACTACACCAGCTGGTCGCCCACGACGAGCCGACTTCCTTTCCCCTCTTCCAATTCCGAGCTCCCTCATTTTATTCTCAGCATCATCAACATCAGGATCTTGAGCAGGTTGAACTTGTGTTTGTTCGCCAACGGGCTCCTCCGCTGGTTCTGGTTGTCTTGCTCGCTGAGCCATCACCTACCCACATATCAAAAAGCACAAAAACACATATGTGGGTAGTGCCGTGATAGCAGTTCTAATTATTTATATGTCTATTATGTGCTTTTTACTAATGTTTTTGCTTTTGACTACCAAAAACAAATTGTTTATATTATCTTATGTGTGTGTGTGTCGTGTTGATTTAGGAGAGTTGAGCGGGTAGGCAGACACCACACAACACAAACAAGACAATTATGCATTATTGTTTTCTAATCTCTTTTGATATGTATTCCATTCAAATAAGACATCTGCAAAAGATTTTCAGTTTTCGATTAAATTTCTAGCATATTCTTCTTCCTTTAAAGATAATATCTGTTTCTTTGCTAGAAGCCAACTATCAAATAACTTCATTTCTTTCTTTTTATTCTCCTCATTTCTCTTTCTCTTTCGTTTTGCTTTATTTATTGCTTCCTTCCTTTTATTGTTCTCTTCAATAACTTCCAATCTTTGGTATGCAGAATTTAAGCGAGAGTATAGTTCATCTATTATGTTTTCTACTTCACTTTTTTTATTATTATATATTTCAATTTTATCTTCAATCATTATCTTTTCTCTTTTTACTACTGATTCTGATCTGTCTTCATAATATTCATCCCAATCCTTAGTCTCCTCCCTACTCGCTTCATCAACACTCTCGCTGTCGCTCATTTATTTGAAGGAATGAAAGAAGTCCGAAAATGACAAGAAATGTGAAAATAAAAAAATATTTTTCTGATTTTCTGTGAGGTGCGTGATCTGTTTCTTCTTCCTTTTATTCGTGGTTTGATATTTTATTTTTCCTTTTTTTAGGTGGATGAAAACTTTGATGTTGTCCAAAAATGTTGTCTGCGATAATCTAGAATTTATCAGTTTTTTGTGTGTGGTGGTGATGCCTTTTTAATTTTTTAGATGACTTTAATTTCGGCGGATCGGTGTGATTAGTTTCTTTGTGAGTTGGTTGGTTGCTTATGCGATGTTGTTTTATGATTTTTTATTTTATTACAAT
>WBZZ01003879.1:37500-42500 GCA_019918135.1 Paulinella micropora
TAGATAGATAGAGAGAGAGAGAGAGAGAGAGAGATTGTGTATTAGGAGTAGCAGGCACCATTGTGTGTGTGTGTGTGTGTGTGTGTGAGAGAGAGAGAGAGAGAGAGAGAGAGAGAGATAGAGATTGTTTGCACACACATATGCTATGTAATGTAATGTATGTTATGTATAGCTTGTTAGCCGATCGGTTAGGCATCATGTTATGTTATGTTATGTTATGTAATGTATGTTATGTATAGTTTGTTAGCTGATCAGTTGGACATCATGTTATGTAATGTAATGTAATGTAATGTATGTTATGTATAGCTTGTTAGCAGATCAGTTGGACATCATGTTATGTAATGTAATGCATGTTATGTATAGTTTGTTAGCTGATCAGTTGGGCATCATGTAATGTAATGTAATGTAATGTGATGATTGCTGTACATGACACTGTTGTTAGTAGTGGGCGTATGAATGATGAATGAATGATGAAGGAATGATAAATGAATGAATGATAAATGAATAAATGAATGAATGAATGAATGAATTGTGAGAGAGATGGAGATTGTATAAGCGATTGCTGTACATGACTGTTGTTAGGAGAGATTGAGATTGCATAGCGCATCGCTGTATCTCTATCTCTATCTCTGTCTCTATCTCTATCTCTATCTCCATCTCTATCTCCATCTCTATCTCTCTCTCTCACTCTGTCTCTCTCTCTCTCTCTCTCTCTCTCTCTCTCTCTCTGTGTCCGTGTTTGTTGTTAGGGGTGGTAGCAGTGATAGTGAGAGAGATGGACTTGTTCGTGCGCGCCATCGAGCTACGAGGTGCCGCACGCACATCGTACACACATACATACCTACGTACGTACATACATACACGCACGCACACGACGCATACCCCCCCCCCCCCCCCCCCCCCCCCCCCCCCCCCCCCCCCCCCCCCCGGCGGGTTCTCCTTCCCCCTGGCGAGTGTGTGCGAGCAACAACAGTAGGAACAACAGCAGCAAGAACAACAACAATAACAACAACGACAACAACAACAACAACGACAACAACAACCACAACAACAACAACAACAGCGACAACGAGAGCAGCATAAACGGCAGTCAGAAAAAGCAGCACAAGCATGACCACACCTGACCACCATCACATGGAACATCGACAAGAACACCAACATCATCTCCTGCTCTGTCATAGACAAGGCCCAGCTAGCTAGCTATCAAGTCGCACACCATGCAAATACAACAGCAAATAACCACATAGAACAACCAGCACCAACATCTTCTGTGTGAATCTATCTATCTATCTATCTATCTATCTGTCTATCTGTCTGCCTATCTATCTATCTATCTATCTATCTATCTATCTATCTATCTCTTTCTCTCTCTCTCTCTCTCTATCTATCTATCTATCTATCTATCTATCTATCTGTCTGTCTGTCTATCTATCTGTCTGTCTGTCTGTCTGTCTTTTCTTTCTTTCTTTCTTTCTTTCTATCTATCTGTCTATCTATCTATCTTTCTACCTAGATAAGTTCCAGCAAGCTATCAACTCGCACATGGACATGCTAGAATGGGTCGACCCCAGAGGTGCAACCCGCTTATCATTCATCTAGCTGAGTGATTGATTGATTTTATGGCTCGTTGGTTGGTTGGTTGGTTGGTTGGATGGATGGATGATTGGTTGGTTGGTTGGTCCGTTGTTTGGTGGTTGGTTGTTTGGTTAGTTAGTTGTTTGGTTAGTTGGTTGGTTGTTTGTTTGGTCAGTTAGTTTTTTGCTTAGTTGGTTGGTTGTTTGGTTTGGTTAGCTTGGTTGGTTGGTTGGTTGGTTGGTTGGTTGATTAGCTGGTTGATTGATTGATTGATTGATTGATTGATTGATTGAGTGAGTGAGTGAGTGAGCGAGCGAGCGAGCGAGCGAGTGAGTGAGTGAGTGATTGAGTGAGTGAGAGTGAGTGAGTGATTGAGAGTGATTGAGTGATTGATTGATATGATTGATATGATTGATATGATTGATATGATTGATTGATTGATCGATTGATCGATTGATCGATTGATTGATTGATCGATTGATAGTCCGATTGAGTGATTTGATTGATATGATTGATATGATTGATATGATCGATTGATTGCTTGATCGATTGATTGCCCGATCGATCGATCGATTGATTGATCGATTGCTTGATTGATTGCTTGATCGATTGATTGATTGATCGATTGATTGATTGATTGATTGATTGATTGATTGATTGATTGATTGATCTGATCTGATCTGATCCGATCCGATTCCGATTCCGATCCCGATTCCGATTCAAATCCCGATCCCGATCCCGATCCGAGATCCCGATCGATCCGAGATCCCGATCGATCCGAGATCCCGATCGATCCGAGATCCCGATCGACCTGAGATCCCGATCGATCCGAGATCCCGATCGATCCGAGATCCCGATCGATCCGGCGAGCCGAGATCCCGATCCGAGATCTCGATCGATCCGAGATCCCGATCCGAGATCCGATCTCGATCGATCGATGGATGAATCGAATCGAATCATGAATCGAATGATGAATCGATGTATGTATGTATTGATGTAGTGTTATCTGCGGACTCACCCTGGGTGGGCCTCGGCGCGTTCAGGCAACGCTCTCTCTCTCTCTCTCTCTCTCTCTCTCTCTCTCTCTCATACACACACACACACACATTTACATACATCATACACACACACACACACACACACACACATATATACATATATATATATATATATTTCTATATTTCGCGTTGGGCGCAGGTGTGTACCAAATTTCATTCGAACGAAAGACATCGAAGAGGATGAGGAGAGACAGGTACGAGAGAGAGAGAGAGAGAGAGAGAGAGAGAAAGACATCGAAGAGGACGGAGACAGGTCCAAGCGAGGAGAGAGAGAGACAGAAGAGGGGGGGGGTAAAGAACACAGAGTAAAGATTCGCATCGCTACACAATGTCATGTGAAGCTAAGACATTGTGGAAGGAGGAGGAGGAGGCAGGTAAGAATACACACGATACATATTGATAACACAATGTCATGTGAAGCTAAGACATTGAGGAGGAGGAGGCAGGTAAGAATACGCAGTAACGATACATATTGATAACACAATGTCATGTGACGGTAAGACATTGAGGAGGAGGAGGAGGAGAGACAGGAGAAGTTACCTTGTGCTACACAGAGGAGAGAGGGGGGGGGGGGGGGGGGGGACAGAGAGAGACGGAGAGATAAACGACTGGCCTCACTCTGCTTGTTTCTCACTGCGTATGTCTGTATGTCTGTATGTATGTAGGTATGTATGTATGTATGTATGTATGCGTGTATGCGTGTATGTACGTACGTACGTACGTATGTATGCATGTATGTATGTATGTATGTACTTTTGATTTTTTGCGTGTGTGATAGTGTTTTAGGACAGAATTCTTTGTGTTGCATGCAGATATGCAGACATACAGATATACAGATAGGCATACATATCTCGTGTGATTGTTGGCGTGTTGTGGTAGGGATATAAGGAGAATTTGCGATCGATCAACTCGCAGCTGCTGGAGCTACTGAGTGGACATGAGCCTAACTTGGCACGCGAACGCGAGAGAGAGAGAGAGAGAGAGAGATAGATAGATAGGGGGGGGGGGGGGGGCATACATACATAACAGGTGATACGAATGTTTATTGTAATGTAATGTTATGTCATGCATGTGAGTGCAGTTGGTAGCGGGCTATTTTCTTGTGTTATGTAATGTTATATCATGTGTGTGTGTGTGAGTGCAGTACGTAGAGGGCTATGTTCTGGTGTAATGTAAGTTATGTCATGTATGTGTGTGTGTGTGCAGTTCGTAGAGGGCTATTTTCTGGAAAGCAGTAGCGAGGTATCTATCTATGTATGTATCTATGTATGTATGCATGTATGTACGTACGTATTTATGTATCTATCCATCTATCTATCTATCTATCTATCTATCTAATCTATCTATCTATCTTATCTATTTATCTATCTTATCTATCTATCTATCTATCTATCTATCTATCTATCTATCTATCTATCTATCTTTGTATGTATGTATCTATGTATCTATACATATGCATGCATGTATGTACGTGTGTATGTATGTATGTATGTATGTATGTATGTATGTTTGTATGTAGGTATGTATGTTTGTTTGTTTGTTTGTTTGTTTTTTGTTTGTTGGCAGGAGGCGTCGGCAGAGCAGCCAGAGGCGGAAATGTGCATCGTAGTGCAAACGTCATCGGTCTCCTTGCATCGCGTTGAGATATTCATGGATAATCACACGTGACATGACATGACATGACATGACGTGGCATGGCATGGCATGGCATGACACATGACACATTGGCGTGGCATGGCATGGCATGACGTGACGTGACATGACATGGCATGACACATGACACATGGCACATGGAATGTGGCATGTGGCGTGTGGCGTGGCATGGATGGCACGGCATGGTATGGCATGACATGACATGACATGACATGATATGACATGACAAGACATGACAAGACAAGACAAGACAGACATGGCATGACATGACATGGCATGGCATGACAAGACATGACATGACATGACATGACGACGACATGACATGACATGGCATGACATGGCATGGCATGGTATGACAAGACATGAATGACATGACAACACAAGACAAGACACGACATGACAGAACCATAACGGAATTGTGCATATAATAGTGCAAACATCTTTGGTCTTGTCGTTTTCTTTAGATATTCATAGAAAGTCATAGAATAAGGCAAGACAATGCAGCACAAAAATATGCAGTACAATACAGTACAATATACTGCATTGACTATGGAATAAATGAAGTACAGTACAATACAATACAATACAATACAATACAATACAATACAATGCAACACATAATACAATACAATACAATACAATACAGTACAGTACGATACAATACAATACAATGCAATACAATACAATACAATACAGTACAATACAATACAATTC
>WBZZ01003879.1:50000-87500 GCA_019918135.1 Paulinella micropora
GCATGCAATGGCATGGCATGACATGGCATGGCATGGATGCATGCATGCGTGTATGTATGGTATGGTATGTATATGTAATGTATGTATGGCATGTGATGTATGTATGTGATATATGTATGTGATGTATGTATGTAATGCATGTATGTCATGCATGTATGTATGTAATATATGCATGTATGTATGCATAGGCGATGCGGGCAGTGACGGCCGAGTCTCAGACGGGGAACAAGAAGAACAAGAATAGACCGCACGGGCCGGCCGCGCCATGGTACGACCGCCGTGCGCGGCACAGTCCAGTCACCCATTGTGAATAATATTACATACGGCATTCAAGAAGTAAAGTTACCGATACTTTGATATCCATAGTTCTCGATCAATACTTGAGGTAGGAAAGATTCCTGACCACGTGGTTGGAAAGCCCTTGTCCTGCGCTTTCAAACGGGTGGGGCTAGCGATTTGAGAGAAAAGTTATTACTGCGGTGCATTCCAGTGACGATATAGCTCAACTTTGAACTCATTTTCCTCAATCGATACTTGAGTTGCGCAAAAATTGCTGAGCACATCGATGGAAAGGTCTTGTCCTGAGCTTGCCAATGACGGCTTCAGCACTGTCATATCACTTCGATTGTAGAGAAGGATGAGATTAGATTTGGGTAGTTTGCCACCTGAATGCGGGGCCGCAGTAATATTGATAGAGGATGGCTCGAGTTCGAGTTTGATTCAGTTTGGAAGATTCGGCATCGCCGCACGTATAATAGTCTGATTTATTAATAATTTTACAAGAAATCTTTTTTTTTTTTTTTTTTTTTTTTTTTTTTTTTTTTTTTTTTTCACTAAATATTAATATTAATAGTTTTCATGATAATAAAGATCGTATATAGAGTTGTATGCCGGCCCACCCGGTCACCTATATAATGGCAATACTTACCGTTCCGGTCTGTCGGTTATCCTTGGTCTGAAGTCTACGGAGTCCCTACTCTAGGTATTCCACAGTCTTCATATCGTTAGGACAGTTATCGGTTATTAAATATCGTACCTTGAATAAAATATACAGTAGCTAGTAAGTCAGAGTGTCAGGCTGTCAACTAAGACAGCTGGTCGCCTCTTGCCTTTTAATGAATAAAACGAAACTTGAAAGTCTAACTGCTCATTTTTTATATTTAGTACTTGAAGTGGTCTCGGCCTGATTGTTATAATTTTTTTGTTGACCTGACCGATAGTACTTATTTTTGAGATTGATAACTTGTGGACCGTCAAGTGTATTAATTTTCCACATGTCAGTTTATATTATTAAAGTTAATACTATTTTCCACATGTCAGTTTATATTATTAAAGGAGGCAGGGTTACCGTGCCATAGTAGCCTTTAAAAGTGCTCACTGGTTCCAAGCTGTTTGAGTTAGACTGTGTCAAAAGATGACGAAAGTGACTGAAGATTTTGTTATCTCTTTGACAGAACTTTTGGTAAATTGTAGCCCATGTTTGGGGAGAACTTGATGATAGTTGCCTTAACGATTTTTTGAAAATAGATTTTGGATATTTGCATTCGAAAAGAATTTGATATACTGCCTCTTCCAACACCTCATTATTGGTTGATTGATTGCTGTACATCCCAAGCATCCCTTTGATTGTTGCCGTTCTGACTCTATTGTCAGTGTACGACGATAATGGTGGGAGGCGTGGATATGGTGTAGTACCTTTACTAATCAAGAATTCCCAATTTTTGAAGTGCGCCGTCGGGCGAGAACTTGATGAAAACCAAAATATAACTTTTTTTCAATTCTTAAATCGCTCCCAGCAAAAACGAGTTTGTAAAATCGTTCATCAACATCTACTTCTTGTTCTTCAAGCTCTAGACCACCGTGTATACGGGTTGCGCGTGTGTATATTCTAGATGCCTGAGTGACTATGTGAGGTGTCAGACGTTCTAAAAATGTTTGGTCGTCTGGTGGGGTCACGACAAGAAAAAGTATATCGTCAACCTGTCGAATGCCATATACAAATTCAGCTAGATTGTGTCTACGTAGTATAGTAAGAAATCTGAACTCATCAAAAATACATTTTATTGGGGCCAACGGGGACGAAAGATAGCCTCCGATTGGGCAACCTTTCACTTGCTGAAAGCAAGCATTCCCCATCATGAAGTAAGTATTGTTCAGATCCATCTCGACTATGTCGAGTAAGTCCTGAAAACTAAAGACGACATAGTCGTCTCGTGAGGCACTATGATGCCAACCTACATCATGTTTCATCCTCCCATTCACGTCAAGTCGCAACGTTTTGGACACTTGTATCTTTTCTTCTCTAAGCTTTCCTCTTTTACCAGTGGCTTCATAATGACGTAAAATCATGAAAAGCCAATGGACAGGCATGATGATCTCTTTATTATCTAGCCACGTAAACATTTGTTTCACGTCAAATGACAAAGCTTGAACATTCAATTCGACGTTCAATTCTTTTCTAACTTTTGAAACAAAGTATGGGCTTTCTTCGTTTTTCCTTTGAGATCTGAAAGCTTATTGAGATTGAAGTTTGGCACGTATTTTGTGACTTGCATTATGAGAAAGTTTAAGGCTTTGGCCGCGTATTTTAGTGTCTTTCGACCTTGTGAGCGAGACTGAATACAAATTAAACGTGTTTTGTTTTCCGGATCTTTGTCCTTTGGAGAAGTCATAACTTTGTTCATTTCTCCTTTCTTATTTAACGGAGCAAAGCGACCGAGATTTCTTTTATTGTATTCGTGTCTGTACTTACGTAAAATCTGCTGTTCTGTCATGCTGACTGCTTTGAAACACGGGGATTCTACCACTTCTTGTTTCAACCTCTGCCAAAGCATAACAGGGCATTCTACCCATAATTGGTTTTTGTTTTTGTCTAGGTCCTTTACAACCAGTTTGTTCTTTTCGATGTAATTTTTCACTGATTGTAAAGTATTCCAACTTATTCTTTGGTTTTTGTTTGCAGTATGCTTTCCGAAATTTTGCTGGTTTTTATCCCATAAATTTTGCAAATTTCGTAAAATGATATTGCCTGCCGTTTTTGTTGTTCCCATGGATTGCATGATCGTGAACAATGCATGTTTTTCTGTCTGAATCTGTGCATCTTGTTGCTGATTTTTGTCACTGACAGTCAATTTGGAACGGTCGGTCCGACCATCAGCCTGACTTGGCCTTTTACCAAAAATGATGTCACGGATTTGGGCAACATACTTTTTGACACCGACCCAGAATTCTTTTTGCGCATTGTCACAGTCGAGAGAGGGAATTGCGGATGCGTGTAGTCTACCTACCATTCCCATCTCCCCTTCCATGTTTTTCAGTCTCGAACTGAAATGCTTGCCATTTTTGCAAAGTGGGATGCATTTTGGTTGTTCGAAAAACTGAAAGTCAAAGCGTCAATCCACGTGTGAATGTTTATTAAAGTTTTCGCAATAGATGGTGAGTTCTTTTGTACTATCTTTGCAAGTGATAGTACAGACCTCCGTGTTTGTTGTGGCATGGTGACGTGTTGCAGAATGATTGCTGGTATTGCCTTGAGCTCCTTTCTGGGTAGGTGTTCTATGAACAGCATTTTCATAGTATAGTTAGAGCTCTTGAGGATCTCTGGGTAACGTAGAAGTCGAGATCTGACAATAGACGCAATTCTTTCTTTGATTTTCCAGTGAGGCATTTGTTGAGTCTGTGCCCATACGTGTATTGCCTGCTGTCTGGTTGCTTTCTTCATATCACGTTCCCATGCTTTGGGATGATACCAAAGCTTTTCGACATTGACTGCCTTGTCAAGAACTGCTCCTCTTGAGTCAATTTGCAAGGCCAATGGTTGTCTATTTAATAATAATACATCTTTGGCTAGAGAGGAGGATAAACGACAATATGCCCCAGTAATTTAGAGGCGAGTGTGACTGTCGTTGTGTTTGTTGTGCTCGTTCATTTGGCTCATATACTTTTGTGTTGCGGTAAACCCTGTTCATATAATCAGAATCTGTTCTATCTCCTCCTTTTTCATACCTTGTCACCATGATCTTGTCATTATTGTCATAGTGATCAAGAAGGGAGGTCAAAGAGGGAGAAAAGTGTTGAGTGATACCGTTACACCCCACCCATAAAGTTGGATTGGCAATACGATTGTGCAATCCATTGAGCATCCAGCATAACTTTGAGCAACATTGAGCAGCCCTGCGCCCGCACACACATGATTTTGCTTTTTTGCGTTCTCGTATTGGGAGAGACTGCGAAGTGTGTGGCTTGTATGTCTTGTTTGCTTTGAAGTGTTGCATGTAAGCTGGTCGTTTTTTATTCATTTTTGGTGTTAGCCATTGAATAAAATGCTTTTCTGTTTGCACTTGAATTGACTTTTGAATGGAGCTTCTCACCTTTTGTTTTGTGAGGTAGTTTGCCCAGGTTCAATATGGGTACTGAAATAAAATGTTCATAGCCAAACTGACCGGCCATTCTTGACAGCAACAAATCTATATTAGATTATTAAAAAGTCTGTATCAGCAATTCCGCAGAATTTTTTTTCCAAATTTTAATAATTAAAAACTTCGAATAGAACAAGCTTTAAACATCTGCGAAATGTCAGCAGGTATGAACCGAAGTGGCTCGAATCAAAAATGAAGGCAGTGTGCGCGGTTACAGATTGTCAAGCAATTCTTTGGCAGCCAAGCTGGCTGGCCGCTTGTCGGGAGATGATTGACCAGAACGTGTAACTCGACGCTTATCTATGTTGTCCTTCAAAATATCTGAAGAGGACAGAAGATCTTCTGGAGCAGAGCTATTATAACTTGGACCCTTTCTCATCCACTTATCCATAGTGTCTTGATTCCTTTTACCTTGTTTTTTTTTAAGGAGCTTCTGCAACACAGAATAGTTCAGTACAACCGATCAAATCGGACCCTACTTATTATTACCTTGACGACTTGGGGACGGGACCCCGTGTTAATTTTCGCGTCATCATCCATCGCGGCTTGAACCTTTGATTCTAGAGCAGCAAGCGCGATTGGATCCAGAGGCACTTTTGGTGCTCGCAAAACAGGATTTTGAAATAGATTCTCCACAAAAAACCACCTCCTCCCAAAACATGTATTAAATGCTAGGTTTCACAATGAATATTTTGATCTACCTTGAGATCGGGTCACATTTCGTCTAGATCTGCCCGCAATCAAGTTCTCCATCTGGACAAGAGCATCCAGATCCGCGGCTTCCTGCTCTTCTTCTGTTTCTTCTGTCTCCTTGAGAAAAGATACGGCATCAATGACACCCAGAGACACCCAGGACGACGACTCGGAGGACAACGACGAGGACGACGACGAGGACGACGACGAGGACGACGACGAAGAGGACGACGACGAAAGCGACGCCGAAGAGGATGACGACGATGACGATGAAGAGGAGGACGACGAAGAGGACGAGGAAGACTAGGAAGACGACGACGACGAGGACGACGACGACGACGAGGACGACGATGTCTCCTCCTTGTCAGGCATCGAGCCTGGACCTGCTCCAGAAGACTTTTCACCTGCACCAGGTGGTGGTGGTGGTGGAGGACCCTTGTCACCTTGTTCTGACACTGCCTCATCCGACTTCTTCTTTTTCGCTTTTTTCCGAGCCTTGCCCCTTTTTTCTGCTTGAGCATCAGATTCACGTTCCTCGTTGCCCTTCTTCTGTTTGCTTGTCTGCTCTTTTTTTTCAGAATCTTTCTTCCCATCAGAGTCACTGTCAGAATCATCCGAGTCTGAGGACGATTCAGAAGACGAAGACGACGATGAATCGCTCGAGTCCTTGAGAGGAGCTGGTGGAGCAACAACACTGGCTTTGAACTCTCCTTTTTGTTTTGGATATCCTTAACCAATTCCTGAAAATTCTTTACTCCCAAAACCTTGTCCGGGTTTGGAAAGTGCTTCCTAAAAAGATTGCACATCATACTATTAGTACATCTACAGGAAAACCATCAAATTATGACTTACTTCTTCTTCTTGGAAGGTCTCAACGCTGTAACAGTTCCACTCTTAGCAGCCAACACATCGAGTCTCCCTTCCTCTTGCTGCAGCGCCTTGCGCTGAAGCACCACTTGGTTTCGCAGCTCCTGAACCTGGACGAGATCGTCAGCGTAGTACGTTTTGAGAAATTCAACTTTTTCGCCCACAGTCGTGGCCATGGCCTGCAAAAAAAAAAAAAAAAAAAAAAAAAAAAAAAAAAAAAAAAAAATCAAAATCGAAATTTCGTGAGTTGACAAAGTACCTGGCCGGGCCATTAGAACGGCTTCACAGTTGCCAAAATTTCCTTGATCGAGCCCAAGTGGAAAGGTATATCCTGGATGGGAACTGGTTGGATGTCCCCATCCTCGTCTTTTCTTTGCTCTGCCTTGGAAATGGTGTGAGCAATTTTTTTCGTCTGTTCCATGAGACGAACATTGAACCCAGGCTTCTGCTTGGGATCGTTATCAAAAGCAAGAGCGCAGTATCCCAACGAGACAGCAGCCAGGCTTGCGGTCCCGGACCCACAGCACGCATCAACCACCGCATTCAGTTTCCAACATTGTCACCCCCGAAAATCCGGATGAGAGCTACATATCAAAACATTTGAAATGAATCAAATACACCAGTCAACAAAATATAGAATTACCTCTGTCCACTTGGAGATGCTCGGACGCCGCGTTGACAGTCTCGTAAACTGTGGACCCGGTTCCCGTCACTTTAGCGTACTGATACTTCTTGGTCTCGTGCTTGACATGGAAGACGTTCCCGGATTCCTGAAATTATCTGGGAATGATCTTTCCGAGCGCAGTTCTGAACTCCTTGCTAGCTCGTTCAGGGCCTCGGGCATTAAAAGGCTTGGCCTTGGCCTGGGCCATATCCACAAAATTGTTCAAGGTGCTGTCGTGCGCCAACAACACAACCGCAAGAGCCTGATGCACAACAGAACAATTTGGAAAAAATACTTGTTAATGATTAGAAACTATCTCTGTTGCGTACCCGATAAATGTCCTTGGACGACCTCAAGGTTGGCTTCCAGCGAGTATCTACGACAGTGATTAGCAAGGAGTTGTAGAAGCCTGCGCGATCGGCAGCATCCAAAACGGTGCCGATGTCGCACAAAGGAACGTGCACTCCGACAAAGAACGAGATCTTGTTTTCTTCATTGCCATGATATTCGTTCATGTCAGGTTGTGCAAGATCTACAGAACATCCAAAACAATCATTAGCGAGTATTTTTCCAAACAATCCTGTTGAAAAAAACGGTACAACACCACGAAATTTACGTACCAACAAGTTGCCGCAGAGCGCAGAGATAGTCCATGTTGTCCCAACCACGCTGGTCCCAGGCAGCCATTTCCAACCCCACGGGGCGTTTAGATTGGCGTACTTGAATAGCAATGTAAAACTGCTCGATTCCGAGTCCTCTTTCACATACTCAAGAAATGATTAATCTGGGGGCCTCCAATACCCAAGTACTTCGAAGTGAAGTGGAACGAAGTGTTCTTCAAGGATTTGGTAGCTGACAGAATATCGATGTCCGGATGGTGAATGGAAAGGACAGCAACCATTTCTGTCTCGTAAGTTGCTGGGGTCGTCTCGTCGTCGTCATCCGGATATTTGATGTCAAAAGGAAACCTCATTGTGTTCAAGTCGCACTTCAAATCTGACGAAGAGGACGAAGCGAAGAGGACGAAGAAGAAGAGGACGAAGAGGACGAAGAGGCAAGGGACACACCAGCCAGAGCAGCCTTCGCAGCAGCATCTTTCCTGGCTTGGGAGCTAGTGAACGCCTGTTCCAGTTTTTGCTTGTCGAGCTCATCCAACTGGTCCCACAGTAGCTGTGCTTTCTTAATGTCTTGGTTTCCTTCCTGGTCGTCGTCGTCCTCTTCGTCGTCGTCGTCAGATCCCACCTTTCTGTTCTTGGCCGCTTTTGCAAGCTTCAAATTCTTGTTCCAAACGCAGCAGTCCTCGCAATGCTCTCCAGGATGTCCGATGTGATTGCAGGTGAGGAAAGATTTTATTTTCGCCAGCCTGAAATCAGTCTTCTCCCCGAAATGAGCTCCGATGACAACTAGCAAAGTGGTCATAGACTTGTTGGTTTGCAACCACTGCTTTGCGTCCTTAATTGCGATCTCTCCTTTTTGGATGCTGGCGATGCACTCAAACGCCAGTGGTAAAGAAACCGCAGTCCGAAGTGCACTGAGAAATTGCTTGTTGACGGGGTTGTTATACTTGGTCAAGTCTGCCTGCTTGTTTCCTTTGCGTTGCGTATCAAGCCATTTCTTTTTTTCGTTCGACTCCAACAAGACCACTGCATTCCAAAGAGCGGTTGGCATACACGCAATCCGAAAGGTGTTGTAGTTGTTCTTAAATTTGTTCGCGATTCGAATGGCAGTGAGCTTGGTCCCCTTTTCCTTGCCATCTCGACTTCGTACAGTTAACTCGACATTGTTGGCGATGTCTTCAGATGTTGGCCAGGGTGTGTTCGGAACCAAGTCGGCTGCGGCTATAATTTGCCATTTGGCTGCCTGATTCAGTTTCCTCACTTGGTCGTCGCCCTTTCGAGCGCCGCACATTTGCTTCAGTGTGTCATCCAACTTTTTGCCCTTGCGTTTGTGTGGGATGTACTGCATCAGATTCGTGCGAATTTGGTGGATCTACTAATCACAAGCAAACAGACATCACTTTCTAATCAATACCAAGTATTTTTTAAAATTATTTCTGTTCAATCTTTCAACGAAAAAAAAGGAAAAAGGAAACAGAATATTTTGGAAAAAATACTAGGTAATGATGAAAACCAATGGTCTGTTCAAAGTACCTGTTCCCAGTACTGCGGTTTTTTGTGCGTTGCAGCGGCCAGATTGCTCTGAAGACCCATCATGCGGATCTGGTGTTGATCGACGTAGACGAAGACTTTGGATGTGCGAAACAACAAGTTGGCGTGCTTTCCATCTGGATTCGCGACCAAGTGCTTCTTGATAGCCGCAATACCGTGGTTGCCTCCAATCACCGAGTAGTAGATGTCCTCATGCTTCGAATTCGGATACTTAGTTAAAAATGTTAGGATTCGGCCATTCCAGAGGGTCGTCTTCTCTCACTTCTCCATCTTCATATAGGCCCTTTGCCTCAGCCAAAAACTGCTCCTTGCTGGCAAACTGGGTCCAGTTCTTCTGGTGACTGAAAAAATCATCTTCGAGAGGATAGGAATCCTCCGCCTTAAGTTTGCCTTGTTGCGTCAGTTTCACTGCTACGACGTAGATGTCAGGCACATGACTGAAGCGATTGTGGCTGAGCAATTCCACGATCTGGTCCACATAATCCTCGTCTTTTTGGCGCTGCTGAAGAAATTCTGGAGCCCTGAACATTCTTTCGACAGGAAGATCGAACTTGCGCACAATGTGATGCTGTTTCATGGTCAGCAGAAACCTGAGACTCGTCCTCAGTGACCATGAACCTCTTTTGCTCCCTGTTCGCACCAAGAACTAAATCTTGACTCTGAAGAAGAAAATCCTCCTGTTCCTCCTGTCGAAGCAGCGCCGCATCCGATGCTGCTTCCCGAGCAGTCTGCGTCTGGGACTTTTTGAGTTTCTGCTTCATTTCCTTCCCTTCTTTTCCACTAGGTGCTGGTTTTAGTGTTTTCTTCTTTTTTTTCTTAGGCATCCTCTTCTTCTTCGTCTTCCTCATCTTCTTCTTCTGCTGCTGGTTCCTCCTATTGAGCGCCTTCTGGTTCTTTCTCCTTTGGTTGTTGCTCGTCAGCACCTTCTGCTTGTTGTTCTTCAACCTCTTCAACCTCCTCCTCTTCTGCACTTTCAGTGTCAGCCTGCTTCATTTGCCTTTTCCTTTTACTTTTTTGCTTATTTTCATCCTTTTTTTTACTCGGGTTTTTTCATTAATAACACAGTCACCTCGTCATCTTCTTCTGGTGTGTCCACATTCTGCTTCTTCTTCTGCTTCTTTGACTTGCGTCGAGAAGGCACCGGCGGTTTGTCCTGCTTGCTCTTCTTCTTTCTTTTTGCCGATGCTCCACGGGTTTCATTATCGTCGCTGGGGTGGTAGTCTGAATCATCGTCTTGTTCGCTGTCTGCTTCGCCCGTCTTTTTGCGTTTTTTCTTCCCCTCGTTAGTACGTTTTGCAACTTCGCCAGTTGCAGTAACTTCTGCCTCAGAACTGAAAATGCTGGCGCCATCAGAAGTTTTTGCTCGTGCTAGGGCTTCAGTGCGAGTTTCCTTCGCGTTGTATAAGCCCATCTCCCCGGCTTTTTCCACCATTTTGGTAAAATTGCTCTCAGAACCCCTGTGGTAACATGCACAGACAACAGAACAAGCTTGGCAATCATTAACCTGTATTTTTTTTAATGATTCTGTTGACATGCAAAGCCATCAGAAACGAAAATCAAGAAATAAAAAAAGGCTAATTACCAGAACTTCAGACTGTCAACATGGTCAGGGCTCGTCTGAAAACCGCGTGGCTCTTCAAAGCTACCAGCATTCCCACAAAGAAATCCAACACCATCGAGGCTTTCATGCAGTTAGCTGTCAGTTCCTCCATTCTCATGTGCCAGCACGCCGTGATGACTGCAAAAATCTGCAGGAATAGAAAAATCAAAAGCACTGAGTATAGACAGAACATACGTTGACATTACGAAATCAGGAGGAAAATGGGATTATGTTGAAGCATGCCAACAGAACTTTGCGGAAAAAATATTCAGTATTCTTGAAATCAGCACTCTGTTGGGTGAAAATTTTTTCTAGGCTTGTTTTTTCCTATTTTGTCCTATGAATTCTGATTCTGTCCGGTTTTCCTTAGTCAACACGCAGACATGACGTGGCAACAGAACCACAAAAAGTTACCTGTAACCATCTGTGGGAACAGTGAAAGATTTCAGAGTTTGCCATCCCCCTTCTGGAGTTTTGAAATTTCTCAGGGGAACGTCAAAACTAACATCCAGAACATGGCAAAACATAAGATTCAGCATCAAGATGAAGGCGTCTGTTGAATATTTTGACAAACAGTTTGCACGTGAGCAAAGAAAAACACTTGACAAAAACAACATTGTAAAGGACATAAAAAAGAAAATTATTACGTACTTTTTGCCGTCCGCAAGCTTGATCTGTACAGACTGAGTATCCACTGCGCCGTCGAAATTATGGCATTCTCGAGTGAGTAGACGAAGTGGGTCGAAGGATTGTCCTCGGGGACGAAAATGAGGGACATTTTGGGAATGCTTGACGCAGAGTCGCTTGACTCTATAAGGCCGATGGTCATAGAAGCCGTTTCAAATGCAACCTGTTGGGAGAGCATCCAAACAGAAGTGAGTTTTGAGTAATCATGTGACCTGGTATTTTTTCTTATGAGTTCTGTTGGGTGTTTGACACGACAGAGTACCTCTTCTTGGGCTGTTTTCGCCTCTTTTGCGCCTCTCTGTTTGTTGCGCCCGCCACGGCCTTTACCACCTCGACTTTGTTTGTAGCCATCTCCAGTTTTTTTCTGACGAGGCATGGGGTCTCTTCGCACTTCTTGCCTTGGTGAAAGTTCGAATTGTGAGGTGGTCAAGGTGGACGGCACGTGCCAGGCACGCGACCTGGCACGCGCTCTGCCGGAACATGACAATTTATTTTTTGCGGCCTATCGATAAAAAAGTGGCAGTACCATCAGGTAACTTGGAATTCAATATTTGGCCGGTCTAAAAATTTAAAAAAAATTCAAAAAATTTGGCCCGGTCATTGGTTTGCCATTTTTGAAATGGCAATGCCTGAATTTTCGGCAAAACCAAAACTCAAAAAATCAAATTTGAAATGAACTTGGGTTTGCGAAAGTGCATCATAATTCAATTTTTTCTTGCTGTCCCAAGTTCTTTGCAACAGAAGTGAATGGACACGTTCTGTTTGCTACCGCCAGATCTTCAGAAATGAGCACTTTGCCAAGCCCAAGACATTCCAGGACGCTGTTAAGTCCTTCTACTAACAGTGTTCGTTCAAGCTCGGTTCCTTCCACTCCTGTCGCAAGAATTGTGAGAAATCACCCTTCTGCTTGGCGTAATCTCAGCACGGACTCCACATCTTCTCGCAGAGCATCTCAGGTGTCCGCAATGACATTCAGAATGGTCCACCGGAAGTGTGGGGAAATCCTTGTCTGAAGATGAAGTTGGAAAGCACATGCATGATCATTTATGTTCCCACATGGAAACAGTCGATCAGCAAACGATTATGGAATATAGAGATTTGTTCGGCATGATCTTCGGTCCTGAAAAGTTGGAAAGTTCAGAGGAAGTGAATCACGTCGATCATCCGCCGCAAGCAAGATTGGAACATAAAAATATAGTACAGAACGACGAGAGTTTACCTTCGGAATCTTTTTTTTTCCTGGCGCGGCCGCCCAAGACGTGAAGAACCTCAAGGGTTTTAGCAGGTCAGCCAACAGAATCATTTCGAAAAAATACTCGTTAATGATGACTTGGTACCTTCTGTTGTTGTCTCTCATCGTACCGCCTTTGACTTTGAAACTAAATCGATAAAAGTTTGAGAGAATGCTTTCATGTTCATTCTTCATATCTTTTGCATCCATGTTTCGTATCGATTTTTCGTCCCCCAGGTCTGTTCCTTGTGGAGCGCAACCATCTGCATGGGAAGAAGACATTGGTGCAATCAAAGATTGCTGCCTCAGTGAAGAAGATCAGGATCTTCATTTTCTTTCCTTGCCACGCGTTTCTCAGAGCGAAGTCATTCTTGACTTGATGCGGTCCAATCGTAACAAGAAAAGCAACAGAAAACAGCTTGAAACTGCTCTCATTGCGCAATTTCCTTTCTGCCACCTTTGCGCACGACGTGTGTACGGATTGAGCGAGTACCGCTGGAACGTATACAATAACCGGGCCTCAGCTTGAGAACTCCCAACGCAAGGAGAGTTTACCGAAGCGACATTGACACGCAAAAGGATGGTCGAAAGACCATGTTCTTTTCCAAGTTCCTGGACGATCTCATGGTACATATGTCATCTCACTTGGAACGTATTCATTTCTAAAGAACAATTTTGTTTAGTGACCGAGCAACCTCTCTAAGCATTACGCAGTATTTTTTTTACTTTCTGTTTGATGTTAATCATCTTTTCCGTGATATTGAACTAATATCATTGAAACCCAAACCGCATTGCCTGACAGTAGTACTACCAAAGTGTAGCAGTTCTGCATGTAAATGACATTGCAACAATCAACAGTCTGTTGTTGCTTTTGTTCTGCACAGCATGATCTGGGGGAGAAAGATCCAGCATCCGAGAAGGTTTACTTGCCATACGACACCAAGCATGGGTTTCAGCAGTGTCTGCGAGAGCTAAGTGCAAAAGAAATTCGTTCAGATGATTATGAAGAGTTTGCGAATGTTAAGAGATTCAGTGATGACGTTGATAGTATAAATTTCATGGCGGTCAGAAGAACCTGGTTGTCCTCAACCAGAATCTGCTACCCCCCAGCCAGGTGATTTGAAAGCTATTGATCAGCGCTTATGCAATCAAGGTGATTACGGTGTGAAGGACATCACACATTTTGCGTTTTATCTCGCACGAGAAGTCACTGCTATTATATGGACAAGCAGCCTTCGAAACAGAAAAGGGCTCGCGAGGAATCTCCGAAAGAGTCAGTAGCCTCCGTCGTTCTCGAAAGGCTACGAAGAAATAATGAAATACATCATACTTTCTGTTTATTTACAGCCTGAGTACTAGTGAAAGTCATTATTATTAAAGACTATGGTGTTAGACTTTAAAATTAAGTGTTGTAAACTGCAACGGTGCACTTTACGCTAACCCCGCGCTGCCGACCCCGCCTCGCAGCGCGACAGCGCGGCGAGGCGGGGTCGGCAGCGCGGTGGTTGGCGTAGGTGCCCCCCCCCCCCCCTACTGCTTCAGGTACACATGCCCTGCGGGCGCAAAACACCTCTCTATCTAAATCTACCACACGTCGGCTCTGCCGGACCCGAAATCTTACTGAATGATTTGTTATATACCTTGAACACTAATAGCGACCCTAATTTCAATTATAATTATAATTAATACACGTCTTAACAGAAGTTATTAATTATTGTAATATCATTTGCATTTACTGTTTTTACACTTTTGATTTAATTTATTTCTATTAATACTTGCTGCAAATATTTTCTTTAGTATTAAAGTTGTAATGTCTGCGTAAAACTAAACGGCACTTGAATAAAATGTAAAGGAGCCTCCTGTTTCCGATTTCAAATATCAAAGTATAGACAGGTATTTTTTGGTTATTATTAATATTATATAATACAACTATAGTGCCACCGTTTGTGTAAAATTAAGTGTCATAAACTGCAAAGGGGCCCCCTACGCCAACCAGGCAGCCCCGCGCTGCCGACCCCGCCTCGCCGCGCGACAGCGCGAGGCGGGGTCGGCAGCGCGGTGGTTGGCGTAGGTGCCCCCCCCCCCCCCCCCCACTGCTTCAGGTACACGCCCTGCGGGCCAAAACACCCCACTAACTATATACATCTATTACACCTCGGCTCTGCCGGACCCGAAATCTTGGCAAGCCAGGCATATATTAGACTTATGCAGTCGAGGTAGGGAATGTTATTAGTTGGCCGCGAACTGTAACTCAGGTTTCTGTCTTGTGAAGGCTTTCTTGGTATTGCGTTCCTCTGCTGCTGGCAACACTTGAGCGACGGGAATATCATCAGTACCTAGGTGCACAGTATTTTAAGGCTCCTTGCAAAAGATGTATGATATGAGGGAAAAACAAAGCAGCCTCACATAACATGAACGCAGCTAGAAACACATATATGAGAATCGACCTGACAGTGTTGCCGAGCTCCTTGGCACCATATCATGCGATGAATTTCGAGTCGCGGCAGCACGTCCTGTCGGGTCACTTGTCTCAATCCCGTCAGCCAGCACTGAACCAACAAAGTCATTAGCGTCTAGGTTGTCAACTGGGGCGCATACTGACAGCTCCGGCGTGGCAATTGAAACGCTGGACTTTTCATGCTCACCGTTGATTTTTTCATGTTTTGAATACTGACACCGCTTCTTGAACAACAAAATCGCCGTCAATTTGAGGGGCTGCGATACAAAACAGTCCAAAAGGTTTGTGTATACACACGAAAGCACCCATTTGGCGGAACTGTAATAGTAGTAGTAGTAGTGGGAATAGTAGTAGGAAACGCTGAACAGAAGCTAAAATTGTAGGCAGGTAGTGCATGAGATCGAAAAACGTGCAGCGTTTGCGAATTGAATTCATCGTCCACCCAGGGTAACTGCCCAATCCTTCGGCAAACACCACAATACAATATGTGCCTCATCTGCATGATAACAGACATGCTGTCGTGCTTGTTGTTGTGCTCGTTGTTATGCTTGTTGTTATGCTTGTTGTTATGCTTGTTGTTATGCTTGTTGTTATGCTTGTTGTTGCTCTTGTTGTTGTTCTCGTTGTTGTTCTTGTTGTTGTTCTTGTTGTTGTTCTTGTTGTTGTTCTTGTTGTTGTTATTGTTGTTCTTGTTCAACGTTCGTGTTGTTGTTCTTGTTGTTGTTCTTGTTGTTGTTCTTGTTGTTGTTCTTGTTGTTGTTCTTGTTGTTGTTCTTGTTGTTGTTCTTGTTGTTGTTCTTGTTGTTGTTCTTGTTGTTGTTCTTGTTGTTGTTCTTGTTGTTGTTCTTGTTGCCGTTCTTTTTGATGCTGCTGTTGTTTTGTTTGTCTGATCAGACTCCTCCACCCTCCCTGGCTTGTTTATTGGTTTGTTGTTGTTGTTGTTGTTGTTGTTGTTGTTGTTGTTGTTGTTGTTGTTGTTGAAAATCCATACATTACGTTTGCATGTTCTAGTATGCGATTATCGAGTAAAAAACGTACGGACGTAAAGTTATTGAATCTACTGTTGCTTTCTGTTTTGTTGCGTTGAAAAGTCTCCTGCGAGACCGGCTATGCTTGACTGTCACAGCTCCAGCTTTTTGCAATTCAAAACGTAAGAGCTTCTTCTGCTCAGCAACGAGTCCCCCGTAAATTTTGAACTGGGGCTGCAAGAAAAGGTCTATGAAGATGAAGGAAAGCAACGCGGACGTCGCCACAACTGTCGCCATCGAATAATTGGTCTGCACCTCTCCAAAAAAGCTGCCGCTGATTGCCCACTGCAGCACCACCGTGGCCCATTGCACCATCATTCTGTCGAGGCACGAGTAGTTGGAGTACGGGTGACGACAAAAGATGGAAAGCCAGGAATGTTCTGATCGCAAAAAAATTGTCCAAGCCCTCTTGAAACCTAAGTGGGCCAGCGAGTGGTCCAGCATGGCAGATGCCCTTCCATAGCCGTACTCGGCCAGCAGATGGTGAGCGGTCATGAAGTCCGCTAAATCCAGCTTCACCAGGTAGAAGGACAATAGGATACAAATCACAGATATGACACTCAACGTCGCAAATGCTACTGGCGAGTCCGCAGCCGCATTCCAAGTTACCTCAAAATCCTCTTGTACAAGTTCCTCTACATTTGTCAGAGGCTCAAAGCGGCGAAATACACCGAAATCAGTCAAATGTGTGCAATTCAGTAGCACTGTATCAATACCTTGGGTCCATACAACACAACCTTCAAAGCCCCAGTCTGCTTGACTGAAGTTCCAGAAACGAGGCAAGAAAGGGGACAAATCCTCTTCCAAATGCAACCGAGATAGTACACCTTTAGATGGATTGAACGTTGGATGAGTGGGAAGGGGTACACGAATTATGATAGGCGCGGCCAAACCATCCAAGGTGACAGGGCCGTTGTCTGCTTGGAATTCCAGAGAAACGAGGTCGGATTCTTGTGCAAGAAAGATGTTGCTCTTGTCTTTCCACCCCTTCCCTTTCACAACTGTATCACCATTGTCCGCATCTTTGCTTTTTAGCCCAGGAGGTTCCATTTGCTTCCATGTTTGACTAAGGTCCTTCTATATGTGAAAGTTGGTGGTTGTGTGGGCAAAAGCATCCAAGAGAAGTGGAGACGGAGGCTGCGATGCAAAATCCGCGTACTTAATCCAGTCTCGGGGAAGCGAAAAGCCAAGTGCCTGCTTCGAGCTTGTTTGCGTGGACGAAAAGCGCAGGCCATTACCACTCTAGACACAACACCGCAGGATGATAATACATGAATGAGCTCATCCAAAAGCAGGCATTCGTGTTGCAGGTCAGACATGCAGGTGTTCTAGTGGAGGGACCGGAGAGCTAAATGTGTCAGGCAAAGCTTGCACGAACCGAACCACAGTTCTCTCCGAGACAGCACGATACTCAAGCTGACGTCGAAACAATGACCTTGACGTATCCTGTACGGCTAATCGTAACAGCACAGAAAATATGAAAGTGCTGCTATCGGAAATGTTGATACCCTCAGTAACCAGCTGCTCAGTCATTTGTGCAGACTCTGGGGTATGCGGCTGGGGATTTTGAAGCAGGGTCCGCACTTGCTGTGTGTAGGAAAAGGTCACTACGTCCAGCGTGTCAATCGAGTCCTCGATAAAGGAAGACAAACTCAGCATTGGGCCATACTGTTCGCCGAGGGCGTACCAGTTCTGCAGTTCAGCCCCAACCATATCCAGTGCTGTCTCTCTCAAACCGCAGAGCTGGACTGAGATTTCAAGTTCGTCTTCCCGACATGTTGTCAGCGTTCGCGCCAGCTCTTGGTATTGGGCTATCACTTCGGGTGGCTTGGGATCGGGAGTATCTATCCGGCGAGTTTCCAAAGCCCGCAGAACCTCGCAACGCATTTTGGCGAGATCGAGCAGTTGTTCAGGAGTATCTATCCGGCGAGTTTCCAAAGCCCGCAGAACCTCGCAACGCATTTGGCGAGATCGAGCAGTTGTTCAGAAGACAACTTAGTGAAGCCAGGGGTAGCATCAAAACAAGCTCTCCAAGATGCTAATAAGCCTACTAGACTTTCTACCGCTTGAACAAAACGGTTATGTGTTTGCGCAGCTAGCGTTAAGCGCAGATACTGCAAAAGGGGGGCTGAGACATTTTGAAGGCCCGCGCTGACGAGATTACAGTCGAACTCGATGTCAACAGGGATTTTGAAATCGGAAAACACTCCCAACCTGTTCTTAACTCTTACTGCCAATTCTTTGGCTTGGGTTGATATCAATAATTCAGAGACGACAGGAAAGAATTGAGGCCAGACTAGGGTGGTGAGCCTCGTCGATTCATAAACTGCTCTCAATTCATACGTCAGTGGCAAAGCTACCGCTGCATCGGCCCAGTCATTGCACAGAACTTCATAGCGCGCCAAATGAGCTGGAGTATCTACGTCACTTGTCTTGACTAGAACACAGGAACCTGGCTGGCATGGAGCTAGTAGTCAACCTGATCGAAGCTTTGCCCTGGTTTCCTGTACTCTGGTCAGTAACCATAAGGCTGATGTCAATGGTGGTCGCGCTGGGCAGGGGCGGTTGCAGTTCCAATGACTGCTGGGTGAGCTGGAGCCTAAGTACAAGACGTGCCATCCATAATGCACTTGCAAGAAGTCAATATTGTGCAGTTGTATGTGGGCTCCAACATTCATATCTTTGGTCCTGCAATAAGTATGCAGTAGTTTGTAGTGTTGCACGACTTATATGTGGTGGACATGATTATAATTTATACAAGTCTATATTGTACCCTGAGCAGCCTGTCGAACATTCCCACATATATAGCAGCGATCCCGTAGTTTGGGAAACTTGGCTGGTTAGAAGCACAGTAACGGTAGGATTTATGGCCAGCTTGTCTAGGTTACGTGGATATGCAAGAGAGACAGAAACTTGAGGTACCAACTCTGGAACAACTGCTACCTCAATCCAGCCCTGCACAAAAGAACATCGTATTGAGAATGAAAAATGAGGCCTTACACGAACAAATTATTCACAGAGTAAGCTAACCAGTAAATACATTGCAACGGACGTACTTGGGATGTCGTGTTGTAATCGTTGTCGACAACAACCAATTTAAGCATCCATACTCCAGATGAAGGAAGCATTGCCAGCGGAAAGACAATTACAGATTCTGCGAGAGCTTCTGTGGTCAAATTCGCACCAAAATAAGATGGGTCGTTCGCAAACGAGCTCCAGCACTCCCAAAAGAAGGACAAGTCTGCGCGCGCTTGTGCAGCTGGCCAGTTTCGAGACAGAGAACTCGAGGCATTCAAAATAGGGTCTTTCCCCCATGCCGAACTGAATCTGAAACGAGATCCTCCTGCCACAATTATTATGGGTGGTCCAGGTTCAGACAGCAAGGTGATAGTTCCTTGATTGAGCCCAGGATCGGGGACTGTTTCCAGTCTGCGTCGCCTTCTGCTTGCGGCTTGCACAGGCTCCAACTGCACTGTGAGCTGGAAAGCAAACGCTTTCGCGGGAGGGAGGGAAAAGGGCTGTAAGGAAAATGAAGGCTGTTTGGGATGCAGGGCCCGCACGGCCGGTCCGACGGGAAAGCCCGGGAAGGCAGCAGAAGGTACTTGAGACCACGATGCTCGCAGGCGAAACTGCTCAGGATAGAAGGAGAAACAGGGATTCAGGTCTAGCCCACTATCTATGATGATATCCAGCCACGGGGACACCTTTAGAGGACCTGATGGGATACCAAGATCAGGCTAGGTAGCTGGAAAGGCACCCTGAGCACCGCCGCTGCAGCAGAAGCAACCTCGATGCCATCGCTTACATGCACAACAAAATTGTAACTGACATTAAGCTCCAACATGGAAGCACTTAGCTCAAGAAAGGGTTTGAAATGAGTGGCTAAATAAGACTTCAAAGCCAGTGAAGCTGCAGAATCTTCGTTGACCGTAACAGACCAAGCAAATTGCAACCCCGGTCCACCTATTGCACAGAAAGCGGCTGCCATGACCCATCATCATACGCAGACATGCACGCTCACGCACGTGCAGCTGCTTCTCACCAAGGCTATGGCTACTCAAGTAAAATAATATTCTGTTCATCCCAGCAGTTTTAAAATAGATAAAGTATGATAATATTATCATGAGATATACGCCCTGTGTATGCTATCGGTAATTATAACGGACCAGTACTGGCACGTGCATCCAACTGCAATGGGCACGAGCCAATCAACGAAGGCGCTTTCAAAAATGCCTGGAGTCCCTGGGGAATCAAGAGAACCACCGTTAGAAACAGGGCAGTATAGCGGTAAGCAGTGGCAAAGCCATTCATGGTCCGGCTAGCCTCCGAACTATAGCGCCAGTTTGTATACCTGCTCTCTTTTATGGCACGAAGAATTTTGTAAATGATAACTAGATCTATCTCTTTCTCTCTTTCTCCCTCTTTCGTCTTTACGTATGATAACTAGATCTATCTCTTTCTCTCTTTCTCTCTCTTTCGTCTTTACGTAGGTACACAAATGCATGTAGTATAGTAGCTGCGGATATATTTGGCACGTTTATTGACACAGCCTTTATGCAACATGCATGAAAAATAATATGCAATGTTAAAAACCTTCCTTTTTCCAGGGCGACAGCCAGAAAATTCACCGTAAACGTAACCCAACGGACACGAGAACCCTACCAGACAGCAATCTGTACGTGTAACAGGAACAAGACTCGAGGTAAGCAGGGCAGGAAAGTTAATCAGTGATATCGATGCTTAGGCGTAAAAGGTTTCACCAGCTTCAGTCTCATGGAATGTACAGGTAACACTCAAATAGTCCCTGCGCTCTTGCATCCTAGGCCTTTAAGATCTTGGATATGAATGCAATATAAGCCTCATACACAGCTCCTTCTACATCTCCCTCAAGTTAGCTCTGTGTTGTCATTATATTTATGAAAAAATCCAAAATTTTAAGTGTTCAGAAACAGGCCGAAAGTAGTGGGTCTGCAGTACCATCCTGGCAGCTCTTGCCCTCGTAGCCTAGGCTGCATTGACAGAAGTAGCCGTACCTTGTTGACGCAAGTGCCTCCGTTCTGGCACGGCGTGCTCGCGCAGAAATCTGATAAAGGGCCATGCAAGAAGTAGATATCTATCTTTTTGTGGTGTGTTGCAGCCTAATCTAGCTTTGAGTCGAATTTGTTACTACAAGAATGCATTGAAAATCCGCTTTCAGACGGAAAATTGCTCACTATTATTTTCTAGATAAAGAAAATCAAAGCATATCTTGGCAACCCTGACTGCCCTCTGCCGGCAGAGCTGTGAATGCATATCCTTCGTCGCAAGCCACGCAATCCTCGCTCCCGTCCACTTGACACAGCGTAGCGCCAGCACCTGAGGCTACTGTGGCTTGGCCGTTCGGGCAATGGCAGACATTCTCTACAGACAAAGCGCACCGCTTCAAACAAGCCTGACTAAAGCAGCGTTGTTGGCAAACAAACTGCAACTAAATGTGTAAAACAGACTGTGGAAATCAAGGCTAGGAGAGAACCGAGGCAAGACTGGTTGCCCGGTCCCGCGGGAGCGCTCAGATGGAACCCGACGTCGCAGGCGGAGCAATCCTCGCTGCCGTGAAATTCGCATAGAGTCGCACCAGCCCCGTTCGCCTCGGTTGCAGTGCCGTTGGGACAGGTGCAAAGATTTGCTACACACAAACATGGTACAGTCACCACAAAACATAGCGTACAGACGAGGGCGTAGCATGCTGAAAGCAGGGAAGGTGCCCGTAATGGGGGGGGGGGGGGGGTGGGAGTGGGGGGGCGGTAAAGAAAATCAAAGCATACCTTGGCAACCCTGACTGCCCTCTGCCGGCAGAGCTGTGAATGCATATCCTTCGTCGCAAGCCACACAATCCTCGCTCCCGTCCACTTGACACAGCGTAGCGCCAGCACCCGAGGCTACTGTGGCTCGGGCAATCACAGATATTCTCTACAGACAAAGCGCACCGCTTCAAACAAGCCTGACTAAAGCAGCGTTGTTGGCAAACAAACTGCAACCGAAGGTGTAAAACAGACTGTGGAAATCAAGGCTAGGAGAGAACCGAGGCAAGACTGGTTGCCCGGTCCCGCGGGAGCGCTCAGATGGAACCCGACGTCGCAGGCGGAGCAATACTCGCTGCCGTGAAATTCGCACAGGGTCGCACCAGCCCCGTCCGCCTCGGTTGCAGTGCCGTTGGGACAGGTGCAGAGATTAGTTGCACGCGAAACACGATGCAGTCAGCACAAAACAAAATGTACAAAAGAGAAGGAAAGATGCTGAAAGGGGGGGGGGGGGGGAAGATGGTGCATGGAAAAGAAGGCTAGTCACCTATGCAACTCTGATTCCCCTCTCCGGCAGGAGCGCTCAGCACATAGCCCTCCGTACAAGCAGAGCAGTCCACGCTGCCGTCGAAACCGCAATAAGTAGGACCCGATCCAAAATGCGAAGTCGCATTGCCATGCGGACACGTGCAGACGTTCCATGTGACATTTAGTAAATTCCACGTCAGCTGAATGTTGGTCTGCGCGACCCCAAACTGGTTGTCGTGCCCGCAGTTGAAGAACCCGCCGTCGTCGTGGCCCCAGTCTGCAAGCACCACGCGGTCATTTGTATTCACGTAGCCCCACATGTCGATGCCATGCTCTGTGCTTCTCCCTACTGGCTCGGTCAGATAGGTCTGGACTGCAGAATCGATCCCGCGAAGAGACCCCGCCATGCTGAACCCATGCCTGGGGTCGAAGTACACGACCCTGCCGTTGACCGTCCACAGCTGTGTGCCGAACGTGTCTTGCTCCGCGACAAAGACATTGACAACGTTGGTGTGCAGCGCGGGCGAGCTTGTCGCCACCACGGTATCGTTCTCGAAGTTGAACTCCAGCCGAGTAGTGGTGCTGCGATCCTCAAACTTTCCGATCACAGCCGTGTCTACGCCGTCCGAAATGATGAATATTCGGTTGTTGCCGTAGTACTCTCCAGAGGACACAATCCACGACAGCGCGGCAACGTCGCGAACAATCACGGCGTTCTCTTCGTTCAGCCATGTCAGCCGACCAGGCGCAGCTGCAAACACCACGCGATCGGCGCCCGGGAACACGATAGGCCGAGCAAACTTGTCGGTGGCCGACGTAAAATCAGGCAGATACGACAAAGGCGACGTAGACCAGGTTCTGTCGCGTGCCACAGAGCCCCAGACTAGGGTATTCATCTCTTCGTTGTTGACCGTCGCCACCTTGAGCGTTAGGTCCTTCCACATGCGTAGGAGTCCATGTCGTAGTTGCCAAAGGCAAAGACGCCGCAGATGGTCGGTCCAATCGTCATGCTTGGGGTCTCGAGCGCGAAGATGAGACCGCGATGTCTTTGCCAGTGGGGTGAACTAGCTCGATTGCTGCGTGGGTGATTCCGTCCTGGAAGCGTTCCCAGCAGTTGCGGTACTTTGACTTGCGCTCTGCGCATACAAAAACAGCAGGCATTCTCAGTCTGTGTTTCAAATTTCTTGCGCGCACCTTTGAAGCAAGAGTACTTGATTTTACAGATGATCTTGTTCTTGTTTTTGTGTTTTAGGAAAATATATTACGACTCTTCACAAAGGGTACCGTACTGACAATGCCGTCCGGCATATCCTGGAGCACACTGACACTTGTAGCTGCCAATCTGGTTGACACAAGAAGCTCCGTTGTGGCACATACCTTCACATAAATCTGCAGAAGTACACAGACTGCAATAAAATTGTTGCTGCTAAAATTTGGTGCTTAAGCTGTTTTCTATGAGCAATTTTTGCATGGTCTGCATGAATGGAATAATGATTGCATGTATGACAGCGAATGTCACATTGTGAAGCAAGAGAAATTTTCTGCGAACAATTTGTGACAATACGAGGTCTTCAACTCAAAGTGAATACCTGCGCACCCCTGATTTCCCAGTGCTGGTATGCTAGTGAACTCAAATCCTTGGCCGCAAGCAGAACAATCCTCGCTTCCGTGCACTTCACACAAGGTAGGACACACTCCTGAGGCTACCGTTGCAGTGCCATGGGAACAGCTGCAGATGTTTGCTGCACAATATTAATGTCATGCCAATCAGAATGCTACAAAAAAGAAGAGAAAGGCTCTGGCAACATCACACAGGAAACGTCTCCCTCAAAAATACATTTTGGTTGAGTATATTATTAATAGGATATACGTCTTCAAGTGTTAACCATATATTGTGCATCCAAGACAGTTGGCATTTGTTTTACAGTACGGAGGCAGGACTGGTTGCCAGATCCCGCAGGGGCGCTGAAATGGAACCCGTTGTTACAGGCCGTGCAATCCACGCTGCCATCAACTTCACAAAGGGTCACGCCCACTCCGTTCGCCACAGCTGCAGTCCCGTTCCGACAGCTGCACACATTAGCAAAAGCCGAAAAGACAGCGCAGATCATGCATGCATGTGCAGACTTTATAATTGGCGACAGGATGGCCAGATCGTATGTAAGGATGAACAGTTGACAAACACAAAATATTTATTTGCTGGTCTGTGTCAGCTAATAGTAATACAACGCCATACTTGGTGTCGTCGGGCTTCAGTCTTGACTCCCTAAGACTACGTTACTTATATATATATATATATATATATACATCCAATATCTATATTGACTGATCAAAGATTAACGAGAAGCAAACAATACTTCGCAACCTCTATACACAATATTCCACTTTAAACGGTTGACATAATATAAAGTGGTGTGTACACCTGGAGTCCGCAAGCAGTGACATGCTTGATCGGTTGAGTAAGCATTTAACGTACCGGTGCAGTCGGTGAAGCCTCCTCCTGAGTACCCAGCATTGCATTTGCATTCGAAGGAGTTGAAGTTGGGAGTGGAGCAAGTTTTATAAGCTCCGTAAGGCGCACTGGCGCACTCGTTGATGTCTGCAGATACACCACCGCACGGTGTCTCTGCCCTCTCCCACCCCTCGTGTTTGTTACACACATATAATATACACACATATGCACAAAACTGCATGCACACACGCAATGTTCAACACACGTAAACACACTCACACCACACCACACCACTTTACAAAGCATTCTCCAAACCTGAGCAAAAGCCTTCCCTGATGAACAGGCCCGCGCGCATGGATAAGTGGGTAACCTATGCTGTCGGATTCACTTTGATAAATCGCGCTCGCACAGGTGCACTGAACGCACCAAGCACACGGGTATCCCTGTTTGTGTTGCCAGTGAACTGCACCCCGCCGTCCACAGCAGAGAAAGACACCCCGTCCATCGACGCATACACTCGGTACTTTGTCACCCACTGCAACAAGCCATCGCAGGAAAAAGTGAAGCGCGAGAGATGGACATCAATGATTCAATACTACTACTAGTTTAATATATCTTTGCTGCCAGGCGCAGTTGCACATAAAAATTATAATTTTGTGAAGCCCTGTAATTTATGCTGAAAAAACTGTTGGTAGTATATATGACATTACTATTGTGCTACCTGATCCACATTTTTCCGTCCTTGTGTGATGACTCCAAATACGTGGCGCGGCTCCCCATTTAATATCAAACTGCAGCCATTGGTTCTGGTCAGTTGGCCAGGAGCTCCAGGACTGCGTTTCATCCACATTCATAAATGAGCAGGGCTGATTCTTTGAAAGCAGGAATTTGAGGTCTAAGTTTTTATGTGATCACAATTCGTACCAAGCAGAGAAACAGAAGTACATGAGCGGCGGCGGCAGATTTCTGCTACAACGGCCAGGCAGCAATGCAGTCCAGCAAGGAGACCAAATATACCGAAAGAGAAGGGAAGCAATACAAGCACATTAGCTGCTAAGTGAAAATTGAAGCATCAGCTGATCTGCAAGGAATGATCGGTGTAGTCTTGGAGAACCGTTGCGCTATCTAGCATACTCCATCTCAAGTTGTCGCCGTTAAGATGGAAGAAGGTTGAAAATGTGCGTGCTGACTCGGGAGGGTTGATTTCACCTTGCACAGGAAGGTGTGGCGCTTGTGACAATGATCATGACGCATTTACGTTTGAATATTACTAGACCCAATCTTGCCTCTTTTACCGTTCTTCATGCAACTTCTGTGACATGCATTCAGAGACAATTTCAAAAGCCAAAGAAGTAGTATTAGTATTCGCATGAGTATTAGTAGTATTACTAATAGTGGTGGTGGTAGTTGTAACGAAAGAAGAAGAAGAAGAAGCAGAAGAAGAAGAAGAAGAAGAAGAAGAAGAAGAAGAAGAAGAAGAAGAAGAAGAAGAAGAAGAAGAAGAAAACGTTATGTAATCATACACTGCTGCCTCTTGCGCATCCCAACCAGCACTTGACGCATCAGCGACGCTGAGATTTCCCATAGCTATAGGAAAAAGGACTTACCTTGAATGGAGGTGAACTTTTCCACCCAGGGGCACAGGTTCCGTTTGTGCAGCTTTCATCTCTGCATGATGTGCAGGTTGCCAGAGTGGGCGCAGCAGGCAATAAGCTGGAGCAAACTGCACAAACAGGGCAAAATAACACCCAATAAAAAGCAAAGCTAATGAAGCGCTCCATCAAGCTTAGAGGATATACAATAACTGTACCGCCGCATTTTGCAGCGGTCAATTTAGAACGATCTATTGCAAGACGAAAAATTTTGAAAGTTAATATTTCGTACTAGTCTCGCAACGCTGCCCGCCAAATCCTAATGAGCATGCTGTACACAAAACAGACATCACAAAATATGCAATCCGCGTGAAGGCACAAGCAACTGTAATGGCAAGAGCACATCATTCCAATAATTTATATACTTAGTGCAGACAGATACACATGCGACAAAATTCAAACTCTCCAACAATAATTTATATCGTTGTGCTTCGTTGGCAAGCACTTCCTCAGACTCTGCTTGCTTTAGTGCATCGGGTATTACAGGTCATCTATGCATGCTCAATCTTATTTCCAATGTTTCACAATATTCCATTTGGAGCGATTGATATGTACATATAAATTGTATGTGCCCACTTACATTGCCCTCACACTTCAAAGTCCACATTAAGCTGCAAGGTGAACGATCGGCTGGGTAGGAGTACCGATGCAGTCGGAGGTAACGTTGGTGCCTCCTCCTGTGTAACCATAGTCGCAGGTGCATTCAAGGAGTTAAATTTAGGCGTTGAGCAAGTTGCATGAGCACCGCAAGGCGCACTGGCGCACTCGTTTTTGTCTGCAGATACACCACCGCAAGGTGTCTCTTCCTTCTTCAGAACCTGCCCCTCATGTTTGTCACACATATATTAATGCATAGACATGTAATAAAACACACGCAAGTACACTCACCCATGTATGCGTGATACACGCACGTATGCACGCATTCACGTACACACACACACACACACACACATACACACACATACACACACACACACACACATACATACACACACACACACACACACACACCCCACCACCACCACCACCACCACTTTACAAACCTGAGCAAAAGCCTTCCCTGATGAACAGGCCCGCGCGCATGGATAAGTGGGTAACCCATGCTGCCGGGTTCACTTTAATGAACCGCGCTCGCACAGGTGCACTGAACGCACCAAGCACACGGGTATCCCTGTCTGTGTTGCCAGTGAACTGCACCCCGCCGTCCACAGCAGAGAAAGACACCCCGTCCAACGATGCATACACTCGATACTAAGTCACCCACTGCAACAAGCCATAAAAAAAAAAAGAACCACGACCGATGAACATCAAGGATTCATAGTTTACCTATGCTGCCAAGCGCAGCTGCGCATATATATAATAATTTATGAGCCCCTGCATACACGTAATCATGATGATTGGGTAGCATACAAAATATTGATATTAATATTATTCAACGCTACCTGATTCTCATTTGTTCGTCCTTGTGTGATGACTCCAAATACGTTGCGCGGCTCCCCAAGATCACACTGCAGCCATTGGTTCTGGTCAGCTGGCCAGGAGCCCCAGGACTGCGTTTCATTCACATCCACAAATGAAGGGGGTGAAGCAGGAACCATTTTGCAGTTTTGTGATAAATTTTCCGCAAATTGAGGCAAGATCAGAAATAGCCCCTGAAAAATCCCTTTTTCAATTATACTTCAAGCCAAGCACACAAAGAAAGGGTGTGCAGCAAAGCCAAGACTTAATAATTATGCACCGGTCGGTGTCGCAGGTACGAATTTATCTTTTCGACTACAATCAAGCGGCTTGCGCCTACTAGAAAATCTATCTGCTATACAATACAGAGATATAGTAGCCCAAGTGCACGCAGCAGACCAGACAAACAGATAGAGCCGGCGGCGGATTACTACTACAACGGCCTGCAGCTGGCAGGCGATGCAGTAGATTAAGGCAGACTGAAAACCAAATATGCAGACAGAGAAGGCAAGCAATAAAAGCACTAAGAGGAAATTAGGGCATCAGCTGATCTGATTCTGAAAGCAATTAACGGTGCAGTCTTGGAGTGTGGCGCTATCTAGCATACTCCATCTTAAGTTGTCGCCGTTAAGATTGAAAAAGGTTGACCATGTGCGGGTCGACTCGACAGGGTTGAATTCACCTGGCACATGACAGTGAGGCGCTTGTGACAATTGCAATGACGCAATTCATGTGGAATATTACTAGACCCAATTTCGACTGCAGCTGTGCTGCCATTCTTAACACAAGGTCTATGTCGAATTGATCTAAATTAATGGGTTATTTCGTCTGTTACATGTGTATCTGTAACTTAGGTCCCGGAAACAAAACATGAACTGAATATTTGTAAGTTATGAACGAACGTATATACCACAAATAATAAGCACCAAAGTCCAACCTTGAGAAACATTTGTAACATATGCATACATATTGTTGCAAATTCTGTTAATTTTTTTGTGCGCTTGTCATTTCTGTCTCTTCTGTTGCCGTACAAGTTTCATTCAAAAAAACAGAAAACATCGGTTTTGTGCTAGTATATTAAGGACGCTCTTGTCAAATACAATGATTTATTGTGCTGCGTTAACTTGCTTCGATGTGTTTTGCATTCATAATGTAACTCTTTTCAGTCTCTTGTGCAACCACACGCCTAAAGCTGTACATGTATCAACATGACTATTAAAAACCATTATTATTCTTATTTTCAAGGTGCTAATATTTTACCGGTGAGATTTCGACAATTGCAAGCATGCTGTTTTTTCTTTTCGCTTATATAGCTTGTGTGTGCAGCGTGCTTTACACTGCTGCCTGGTACGCAGCCTAAAACTATAGCTAACCAGCACTTGACTCAGCTGCAGCAGCGTCGTTTGCATTTCCTTTTTGAAAGTACGCAGACCTTGAATAGAGGTGAACTGTTCCCACCCAGGAGCACAAGTTCCGCTCGTACAGGCCTCTTCTGCGCAGGCTGTGCAGGTCGCCAGGGTGGGGGACCAAGGCAACAAGGTGGAGCAAACTGCATGCACAGGGCAAAAAACCGGTACCCACACGGAGACAGAGAAGAGAAATCAGCAAGGTGACAGAAGAAACAATGGTCTTGATCAAACCCATTTTGCCTCACAAGTACAGCCCCCCCCCCCTGCCCCCTCCCTCCTCTCCCCTGCGAAAGAAAAAAAAGCAGTTGCTCTTACGCAAGCACGACTGGTTGCCGGATCCTGCAGGAGCGCTCAACGGAACCCGCTGCTGCAGGCCGAGCAGTCCTCGCTGCCATCGACTTCACACAGGGTGGCGCCTGCTCCGTTTTTCACAGCTGCAGTCCCGTTCCGGCAACTGCAGACATTCTCTGCGCACAAACAATACAGCAAAAAGTCCCGTTCCGGCAACTGCAAACATTCTCTGCACAAACAATACAGCAAAAAGCCATACACGCACGTGCGGAAGTACTAGTTGCGAATCGCAGCCGGCAACAAGGCGATCTCATGGCACCGCATCCAACGATTAATATGAGAAATATTATGAATACATCGCCCACATATCAAATTCCCCATTGACAGCCGCAAGTGTTCGGTTGAGCACACTTACCGCTGCAGGCAGCGACGACATTGGTGCCTCCTCCGTGGTACCCTGGTTGGCAAGTGCATTTGAACGAGTTGACTTCGGGTGTGGAGCAAGTGGCGTAAGCGCCGCCCGGCGCGGCAGCGCACTTGTTGATATCTGCACAAGGCAACGCAAAGGATGCCACTGCCTGCCCGCCCCCTCTCACCGTCATGCTCGCAAGCAAGCCCCTATTAGCTAGGCTGGGATAGACACAACGCGCACGATGCTACACTTTGTTGTGTAGCAGTTCCAAGACCTGAGCAGATGCCGTTTAAGACATAAACGCCGCAACGGAAGCACATGTGTCCGCCCGCCCATGCCCTCGGGTTCACTTTGACGAAGCGCGCTAGCACGGGTGCACTGAATGTACGGGTCACCTTGGTGTTGGTGGTCGGTGTTGCCGTCGAAGTCTGCCCCACTATTGACGGCCACGTAAGAGACGCCATCCAGGGACACACTTACTTTGTACTTTGTCAACCACTGCAACAAATCGAGCAGAAATCAAAATCAAGAACAATGACAATCCATAGCTGTAAATACAGCCAACTTAAAGACAATGGTTAACAAATTGGAATCATGTCAAAACCGACATTTCTCATCAAAATCTCTTTTGCGTTTGTTGTAACATATATCAAATCGTTGTTAGATCCACGTTTTACATTTCAGTTTACACTTTCCAACAGAAAATTATCTTTACTAGTTCGACACATTCATGAAGACGGATACGCTCATACAAAAGGAAACAATACACAGGAATCACATGCTACAGTTGTATAAAATCCCCACGCATGATTTCGAAAACAGGCCACTGACAAGTTGTAGATCTAGATCTGGCCATAGTCGTATCGGCCTTGCGTGACGACTCCGTATACCTTTCGAGCCGCCCCAAGGTCGATTAGCACGAATTGGTTCAAGTTCTGGCTCGACGTTTCCGCACTTTGCAAGAAAGCAAAGCAGACAAGATAAGCAGGCAGACAAGACATCTAGCGGAATGGATACAACTTAGAGAAGCCAGACACAAGCCTCAGTCAACTAAAAAATATATACAGAGCCAGCAACTAAGGCAATAAGCGGAGCGGATACATGTAGACAACATGGCTAACAACAAAAACATGAGAGGCCCAGTCTGAACGAGCGGCAGATGACAGTAAAAAGAAATTGGCAAACGGCGGATAGGACAACAGACAAATGGGCAGCCAAATCCTTACTAGTTCATTGAAGGAAGCCAGGACACATGAAGGAAACAGGAACCAAAGACGGAAAAGGCAGCGGACGCGCACGCAGGCTACAGCATGCGCAACTATGGTGCTAGGAAGCAGCAGGCTGTAACTACTCAACTACTGAAATTGTGCAGATCTGGTTCGTGGTTTTGGTTGTAATGCTAGGTGCGGGGTGTGTGACCCCCGTGCTATCCAGCACACTTGCTCGGAGGTATGCCACCGAGTATAAGCTTGAGAACGTTCGGCTTGAGTCAGGAGGATTTAAGGTAGCTGGCACACAGCACATCATGGCATGACTTTGCAATATGATGCACAAGTTAAGCCTCCTCTGCTGCTCTGCAATCAAGCTCTGTGCCATGGGTTCAGAGAGAAAGAAAAGATTCAGTCTTTAAGGCAAAACAAAGGCGGCGCGGCGCTCACAAGCACGTGCAAGAAGACAGAAACCATGTCCAGAAAATTTGTGCGCTCAGATCCAGAAATACCTGTCGATAGGATTCAAACGTGTCTCATGTATCGCATGTGGACATGTAATCAATAGTGTTAGTAATACTATATGTGTTCGTATATAAACGATATTACATCTAGATATACTCAACATATTCATAAAGAGAGCCATAAAAACATATAAATATATGTATATGCATGAATACAGTAAGTGAACCTTATTCACACTATAACACGCAGCACTAGTGCCTCTTTACGCAGCCCAAAATGCACATTATCAAACGATTATTTTTCTTTCTTTTTGTAACTTGCATACCTGGATTAGACCCGTCAAAGTTATTAAACCCAGGTGCACAGGTGCCATTTGTACACTGAAGGCCTGAGCAGACCGTGCAGGTGTCCAAGGAGGGCTCTGCAGCCGCAAACGCGGAGCACGCTGCACACACAAGGTAGGCCAACCAATGATGTCAACACCGACGACAAAGCGCAGCTGAGAGCGTGTTCAGACTCCAAAACTTCGAGGGCAGGAACATTCTGCTAATACTCTACACTAAGAAACGGCAGCGGCAGAATAATCAGTGATGGATTGCAAATGTCCTGAAGTTTGAGTTTTGTACCAGCCTCGCCATGCCGACCGCCATATCCCGGAGCAACTACATGAGTAATCACCGATCACGTTCAAGCAGGTAGCTCCGTTCTAGCAAGTCACGCTTGCGCAGAAATCTACAGTGTAAGATCAAATACATGCACAACATGGCTTGCTTTAGGGGTTTGTGTTTAAAATCTTGCAGATTTGGCTAATTTTAATTTTGAGTAAAAGCGGCGCACAAGTAGCATAGCATTTAAATACTTCTGCAAGCTTGGTTCCCTTGCCCTGGCAGAGCGGTGAATTCATAGCCGTCATTGCAGGCCGAACAGTCCTCGCTGCCATGGACTTGGCACAGTGTAGCTCCCGACCCTGAGGATACTGTTGCAGTCCCGTTCGGGCAGCTGCAGATATTTGCTGTACAATGTCAACCAAGCATCAGTGAAGTCGACAAACTATTTAAATAGAAAGCAGCAAGCTCAAGGTGATAGAGAAAATTACTATTTCGATGAAAAGCACAGTTTGCTGGTCAATGCTCAATAGGCAGTACGTAGCAGGCAGTACTAGAATAGAATTTGAACTAAACTAAATGTCCTCACAAGTACAGTTCCTTCCCCCACCCCCCCCCCCCAGGCCTTCCCTCCTCCTCCCTGGGCAAAAGCAGTTGCTCTTACGCAAGCACGACTGGTTGCCGGATCCTGCAGGAGCGCTCAAACGGAACCCGCTGCTGCAGGCCGAACAGTCCTCGCTGCCATCGACTTCACACAGGCGCCTGCTCCGTTTTTCACAGCTGCAGTCCCGTTCTGGCAACTGCAGACATTCTCTGCGCACAAAAATACAGCGCAAAGCCATACAGGTACGTGCAGTAGTTACAAATCGCACCAAGGCAATGTTCTTGCATCGCACCATGGCATCCAAAGATGAGCAACATTGATCAACACCAAGACTTGACAAAATCCAATGCCGCATTATTGCCGCAGTGCCTGCCTTGCGAAGGCTGAAGCTTGATGGTTTTGCTTTGAAACCAATCAGTTTCTTTTAGCAAGTGCAAGAGCTGGTTACAGTCCTGAAAATTAAGAGGCCTTGCAGGAAAAAAGCAATGCCGATGCAGTAAGATGGGATGTTAAGTACAGTGCATAAGTTTGTGCCTTTGAGTACTTGGGACCCTGCTTAGCCTACCATCGAAAGACTCACACTCCCATTCCACTTAGTGCTAGCAAGCTGAATTGAATGAATAATTACTTGCGCAGCGCTTGATCTTTACACAAATTGCTTGAGCGCAAATCTTGAAGCCAAAGCAATATAATTGGACTCACAGGAGCAATCAAGCTCCAATTCATCACTGCCCCTAACTCTGAAGGTGCAGCCTCAGGGCCTGAAATAGCATGCAGCCCAGTCTAAAGCTCCTAGCCAACATATTCGTTAGATTATACCGCTGCATTAAAACGGCAGGGTCTCAAACCAACCACATGAGCCAGCGTCGCCCTTTCCATACACAACCGCAAGCGTTCGGTTAAGCACACTTACCGCTGCAGGCAGCGACGACATTGGTGCCTCCTCCGTTGTACCCTGGTTGGCAAGTGCATTTGAACGAGTTGACTTCGGGTGTGGAGCAAGTGGCGTAAGCGCCGCCCGGCGCGGCAGCGCACTTGTTGATGCCTGCCCGCCCCCTCTCACCGTCATGCTCGCAAGCAAGCCCCTATTAGCTAGGCTGGGATAGACACAACGCGCACGATGCTACACTTTGTTGTGTAGCAGTTCCAAGACCTGAGCAGATGCCGTTTAAGACATAAACGCCGCAACGGAAGCACATGTGTCCGCCCGCCCATGCCCTCGGGTTCACTTTGACAAATCGCGCCAGCACGGGTGCACTGAATGTACGGGTCACCTTAGTGTTTTGGTCGGTGTTGCCGTCGAAGTCTGCCCCGCCATTGACGGCAACATAAGTGACGCCATCCAGGGACGCAGTTACTTTGTACTTTGTCAGCCACTGGAGCAAATGGAGCAGAAATCAAAATCAAGAACAACGACAATCCATAGCTGCAAATCCAGCCAAGTCAAAGACAATGGCTAACAAGTAGAATCATGTCAAGACCGATATTTCTCATCAAACTTTTTTTTCGTATTTGTTCGAACAGGTATTACGTCATTTTAGATCCACGTTTTACATTTCAGCTTACACGTTGAAACAGAAACTTCTCTTTCCTTATTTGACACATCACGCAGACGGATGCAAAAGGAAAAAATACACAGGAATCACATACAAACGTCTGTAATCGTATAAAATCCGTGTGCATGATTTCTAAACCAGGCACTGACAAGTTGTAGATCTAGACCTGGCCATAGTCGTATCGGCCTTGCGTGACGACTCCGTTTACTTTTCGAGTCGCCCCAAGGTCGATCAGCACGAATTGGTTCAAGTCCTGGCTACCCGTTGCCGCACACCAGGCCTTTGCAAAAAGCAAAGCAGACAAGATAAGCAAGGCAGACAAGACATCTAACGGAATGGATACAAGAGAAGCCAGGCACACGCTTGAGTCAAACAGACAATATATTTACAGAGCCAGCAAGTAAGGGAATCAGCGGAGCGGATACATGTAGACAAAATTGCTAGCAAGAAAAATAAGAAAGGCTCAGTCCGAGCAAACGGCGTAAGGCAGATCTAGACCGGACGGGCAGATGTAGAAAGAAATTGGCAAACGACGAATAAGACAACAGGCGAACGGGTAGACAAGTCATAGCTGATTGAAGGAAGCCAGGACACATAAACAAAACTAGAAACGAGACAGAGGAGAGAGTGGACGCGCATGCAGGCTATAGTAATAAAAATAATGCTAGCAGCAACACTTAGTAGTTAAGTTACGCAGAACTGGTTCGTGGTTTTGTTCGTTATGCTGGGTCCGGGGTGTGTGACCCCCGAGCTATCCAGAACACTTGCTCTGAGGGATGCATCCGAGTATAAGCTTGAGAACGTCCGGCTTGAATCAGGAGGGTTCAAGGTAGCTGGCACAACACATCATGGCATGCGTTTGCAACATGATGCAAGTTGAACCTCTGTTGCTCGGCAGTCAAGCTCTGTGCCATGGGTTCAGAGAGAAGAAAAGATTTGGTCTTGAGGGCGAGACAAAGGCAGGCCGCGGTGCAAGCAAGCGCATGCAAGAACACAGAAACCATTGCCAGGAAATTTGTGCGCTCAGAGCCGGAAACATCTGTTGGCAGGATTCAAACTTGTCTCGTGTATCGCGTGTGGACATGTAAATACATGCGTACTTGTATATCATAAATGATATTTTAATTACACATCTAGATGTACATATGCATCTGTACAACCAGAGGAATGAACATACACATGCATGAACATAATAAGTGCAATGTATTATAAAGTGTGCTACTCTAGATCTGCTGCATTGTTAGAACCGCACTGATGCCTCTTTATGCAGCAAACATTGCACCTAGTCAAACTATTGCCCTTCTTGCTTTTTGCACAGTGCATACCTGGAGCAGACCCGTCGAAATTCTGAAACCCAGGTGCACAGGTGCCGTTAGTACACTGAAGGCTTGAGCAACCTGTGCAGGTGTTCAGTCAGAGCTCGGCAGCCGCAAACGTGTAGCACGCAAACACTTGGCGACACTGACTGAGAAGGCGTCACGCTTGGCGACGAAGACTGAGAAGGCGTTCGAGTTGGCGTTACGCTTGGGTCAGAGCAACGCAAAATCGGTTCGAGGTTAGGCAGCAGATTGCCTTGCAAACAAACTACAGAATGCACACAAATACAAAGATCAACCACGGAGTATTTCGTTGGTGCAAACGCGTAAGTGCAAACTCACGACTAAGATATCTATTTGCACCCATACACGCATGAATTAGTACCAGCCCAGCTATTACGTATATTAGCCAACAAAAGAAGAAGAAGAAGAAGAAGAAGAAGAAGAAGAAGAAGAAGAAGAAGAAGAAGAAGAGCGTACATCCATATCCGTCCACACATATTGAGTTCTAGTTGTATCCAGATGTCTGCGTGAACCAGTATGTGCAGGTACATACACATATTTGTGTGTTTGTCGGCACGGTATGCACGCGTGTTCCTAGTACCGCATGGGATACCGGAGGTGAAGCGGGCAGAATTGCGGCGATCGGACTGCACAGGCATACAATCAGAAGCTGCTGAACCTGAAACTCTGGCCGTGACTTTGCCAACGCTCGAAAATCAAAGGTGTGCCACTGAGTGGGCGAAACTGCTGATTCTATGTTACAGCTAAGGCACTCTATAATATTATGGAAATTTAGTTTGCCTGCATCTGCGCTGGAATTGAAGACTCTATAAAATGTATGCTGAGACATTTGAGGTCAAGATGTGGGCCAAGGGGTGATCTCATTAAAGAAGACGAAGTCTGGCAGGTGACAATGCGCGGGAAATGCAAAAGCTTATATTCCTTCTCTAAAGCATATGAAGCTACTGTGCCTTCGAATCCAATCTAACGCGAAAAAAAGATTGCGTAACACTGTAGTTTTCTTTCGGATTTTTTTTTTTTTTTCTTTTCTTTTCTGTTTCACGTCCTCCTGTTCATCCTCGTTCAAGCTGTCCCTTCACTGTTTGGGATGCATTTTGTCCCTGCCATGCAAGATCATGTCAGCGGCTGCTTCCCCGCATAGACACCGCAGAGGCTGCACAAGCTGCCCGTCGCTCAGCCGCTGGCTGAAGTGAAGTACTTTATATGCAGACTTGGGATAGCAGTACCCAGTCACGTGGTAGAACGTCCAGCTCAAACAGCCAGACTTCATCGTACAGTGCCTTGCTGTGGGCCGACAAACGACACAGATAAAACACATAGGAGCATTACTCAGAGGCCTTGAGCATGCGCAAGTACGGCAGAGATAACCATGCAAAATGCGGCATTGTCACACAGCCAGACAGAGTGCACCGGCGTTCAGACAGCCGCCATCGTTACTTACGCGTAAGGAGCGTGAGGAGGCACTGCGGAGGCAGCAAGAGGAAAGCAAGGAGTAAGCGAAGAATGCGAATTCCGATGACATTGCATCATCGGATGCCCAGGATAAAAAGGATATTATCCTTAGGCCGTCAGAAGCAGTACAGGGCCGTAAGGGCACGGTATGGAAAAAGCCATGGATATCCGGCGAGGATGTGGCTAAGATCGAATGGCAGGTGGATAAGTTCTACCTCTGTCGACCGCATGAGGATACGGTCATGGATAAGGTTTTCGATCATTTCTTTTTAATGCAAGTTACATATGTACAGCCCAGGACACGGGTACGAGCTGCGTTGCGGTTGGCACCGACAATGCAATTTTGGAGAAGCAAAAGTGAGGTTGAGCTCACGCAGGATAGAATCTTTGTGCCAGTGTTCCGAGACGGGGAAGGCATGGAACAATGGGATGCGTCCATTGAGAAGGACGACGAGGATTTCACGCCTTGGGCGG
>WBZZ01003879.1:127500-130000 GCA_019918135.1 Paulinella micropora
CTTGCCAGGTGCCCAGTTGTGATGGGGACACTCTGGTCATTGTTGTAGCTCAGCTCGATGATTCCGGAAGTCGTTTGACAGTGTCCTTCTCTCAGCCAGTTGCTCCTGCTGCCAGTGAGTTGCCCTTGGGAACTTCCTTCGCCTGTTCTCGATTGCTGACCTTCAACACGCTCTCCCTTCTCAATGCCAGCAAGTGTCGTTGGCTGGGCAGCGTTAATACCTCAAGCTTACAAATCACGCTCGGTGCTGCGGCGCAAGCTACGCTCCAAGACACTCTGTCATTTCTCCCTGTCCTGACGTCCTTGGGAAAGTCCCCCATTCCTTTGTTCCCTATCACTTTTAAGATTTCACCACCGAGCGATCTGTCAAGCGTTGCACCCATCGCGCAAATCACGGGCGCAGGGGTGGTTCCGGTGTGCTCTTCTGTGGTTTTGGACAATTACGCGTCTCGGCGTAGTGCAGGTAGGTCCTGGGTCAAGGTGGAATGGCGTCTCTTGACCTTCTCAGCCTCCAGTAGCGCAGTGTTGGGCAACGGCAGCGTTTTTCGAATGTCAGCGACCAATCTTCAATCAGACCGTAGTTACATCTTTGAGCTCACAGTTGAGAATTGGTTGGGGTTGTCTGGAAGCAGTAACTTCACGATCAAGACCATCGCTTCACCCGTCCCCAGAGTGACTTTACCTACGTTTCTCAACATGCAGGTCGACAACCAGCTGCAGTTGATTCCCACTTTGGAGTGGGACGGAGGCTGCGGGCCCGCTGAAGAGCTGTTTTATTTCGAATGGTCTTATGTTTCCGAGGACACTGCCCTCACCCTCATGTCTCAATCTCGTGTTGCGATTTCGCTGGTCTTGCCCCGGAGAGCGCTGGTTGAAGGTGTTCCCTATATTTTCACCCTGACTGTGACTTCTATCTATGATGCGCAGGCACAGACCTCTGCAAGCGCTTACGTGGTGGCTACCAGCCCTACTCCTGTCACAGCAGTGATGGCTGGTGGCAGCCTTGACCTGCCGGTCGGCCTGTCTGATTTCTATTCACTTGACGCAAGCGGCAGCTACGATGAACGCGACTCGGAATTTGCGTCGGGACTTCCTGCGCGGCGGCGGCGGCGCAGTCTGCTTAATACAGCTTTTCCTAACCGATGGTATTTCAGCTGGAGCTGCTACGAGCGCGCGGCGGTACCGCAGACCACGAGCGCGACCACGGTGACCAAAGAAATCATCACCAAGGGCACCGCCACCTTCAACACCACCACCACAATCACAAAGGTATCTATCTATCTTGCATGCGTAACAATGAATGTTCCCCCCCCCCCCCCCCACCCCCAAAAAAAAAGAAAGAAAAGAAAAGAAAAGGTGTAACATGAATGTTTTGATTGCAACAGGTGGCCCTCACCATAAGAACCGGCTTCGACAACCTGGGCTCACAGACCTGGCCTCCCAACAGCGCTACTGTCTGCGCAACCGAGATCGATAACTTGCTCTCAGCGGCCAACACAACCAACTCCGTGCTGAGATTGCCCTTGGCAAGCTTGGACGTGGCCAAGCATTACTTCTTCCAGGTTGAAGTGACAAGGTTTAATGTGAGCGACTTGTTCGAGGTGGAAATCAGACCCCGCAAGGTCAGCGCGTTCAACACAGGCGCAGGCATAGAGCGCGTCGGCATCGCAGTCAGCCAAGTCTCGGACGTGCAGTGGCGTGATGCCTGGCCCAGTGGTCAAGCACTAGCTCTCACTGGAGTACTAACCCTTTGGAATAAAACAGACACAGCTATGACAAGTGCTAACGTTACGCCTGCAGCCGTTAACGACACGACCTATCAGGTATGTATGTATGTATTAATGTATGTATGTATGTATGTATGTATGTATGTATGTACGTGTGTATTTATGCATGCATGTATGTATGTATGTATGTATGTATGTATGTATGTATGTATTTATGTATGTATGTATGTATGTATGTATGTATGTATGTATGTATGTCTGTATGTCTGTATGTATGTATGTCTGTATGTTGTATGTATGTGTGTATGTATGCATCAGTACATTTGGCGGGAGCTTAACGGCAAACTGAACTTACGCGACCGCAATATCGTCTCAACGCCATCTAACTCTTTGTCGCTCATCATCTTACCGGACATTCTGGAGCCGCTAGAAACGTACCTCTTCGCCTTCTCGGTTGTACCCGCCAGTGTAGACGTAGCTACTTTCTTGCTTGACCCTGCATCAGTAAGGGATGCGCTGACTGCCACTTTGGCTATTACTGTGGCGGATGCGCCACTGCCGGGCTTTTGCTACATCACGCCGGAAGGTGGCACACAGGAGATGGCGCAGTCTTTGTCTTGTCTTTGTCTTGTTCTTGTCTTGTTCTTGTTCTTGTTCTGGCTCTTGCTCTTGCTCCTGCTCTTGCTCTTGCTCTTGCTCTTGCTCTTGTTCTTGTTCTTGCTCTTGCTCTTGCTCTTGCTCTTGCTCTTGTTCTTGTTCTTGTTCTTGTTCTTG
>WBZZ01003879.1:145000-147500 GCA_019918135.1 Paulinella micropora
GCCAAATTTCCTTGTTTTTTAGCAGCACTTGCCGGTGCCTCCGGCAATTGAACGTACCCTGTCGACGGGGCAGGGGGGGTCCGGGGGCCCTCCCCCGGGAACCCAAGCCCGGCAATTCTACCTACCCGTTTTGGTCGCGGGTGGCACCCAAAACAGAAAATTGAGGTCGTGTGCCACCAGGCGCCCTCCGGCAATTGAACGCACCCTATCGACGGGGCAGGGGGAATCCGGGGGGCCCTCCCCGCGGGAACCCCAGCCCGGCGATTGTATGTACCCGTGTGGTCGCGGGTGGCACCCTCACCAGAAAATTGAGATCTTGTGCCACCAGGCGCCGTTTGCGCACAGCAGAGGGAGTTAGCGGTTGATATTTGGTATATCTAACACTTCTTGATGAGCTCTCTTCGAAAATATAAAAATTGTGGCGCCTGGTGGCATACACACCGGAAAATTGAGGTTTTTGCGCCACCAGGCACCGTTTGCGCACACCAGAAGGAGTTTGAGGCTGATGTTTGGTGTACCCGACACCTCTGGGTGCGCTCTCTTCGGAGATAAAAAAGTTTTTGTTGCGGGTGGCACAAAAACCAGAGATTTTAGGTTTTTGTGCCACCAGAGCTTACACTTGCGTTCTGCTGGTACCTCCGGCAATTGAACGTACCCTGTCGACGGGAAAGGGGGGTCCGGGGGGCCCTCCCCCGGGAACCCCAGCCCAAGGAGGGGGGGGGGGGGGGGGGGGGGAAGGTGCGCGGAGCGCACCGCAAACCATCCTTTCAGGTGTTGGCGCAGCCCCTAGTAATTATTATTATTATTATTATTAGTATTAGTATTAGTATTAGTATTAGTATTGTTATTTTATTATTATTATTATTATTATTATTATTATTATTATTATTATTATTATTATTATTACCATTATTATTATTCAGCCCAATGGCCTCAAGGCGTTAAACTGTGACGCCAACTCATAACCCTTTGGTGGTAGATGCTGGGAAGGAGGGTCGTTGCGCGCGTAAAAGATCTTAAACTCCGCATATGCTGGTTGATAGCCCAGGACCCAGCAGACACCAGATTGTTATGGGTGGGGTTTCGAGGCAGCTCTAGCAACCGCGCTTGGTGTATGCACTTGCACATTCGGTGACGTCTTGCAAGAGGTTGCTGGGACTGCGGAATAACCTCGGCTTAGTGCAGTCTTGCCCTCAGGAGCTCCATCGGTGGCCCCGATCATCAGTCGAGAGACTGACACGGGGGGGTGGAGGACCTCGAACAAGGGTATTGGAGGCTTATGTCCGTTGAGGATATGCCATTAGCTGCATCAGTACGCCTCAGATGTAGTATTATTATTATTATTATTATTATTATTATTATTTGATAGCCCAGTGGTCAAGTTCTACCATCTGGGCCCTGTCGCCAGTTCGATTCCCGTCGGTGCCACCAGTATTTTCATTGAACATACCGATCCGTCTGGACCAGTATTTTCATTGAACATACCGGCCCGTCTGGAAGTGTTGGAACTGCCCTTGCGGGGGTGTCATTAGAGCTTATCGTCAATTCTTCGTACTCCCCTCACGGGTGAGACGATGGAGGCGCATGTGCAGAAATGCATCAGCCATTGACAGAGAAGCACTATTATTATTATTATCACTATTATTATTATTATTATTATTAAGTGGCACCGCGATAGCCCAGTGGTTAAGGTCTACCATCTGGGACCTGTCGCCAGTTCGATTCCCGTCGGTGCCAGTATTTTCAAAGGATATTTTCTTTGAAAGTATTGGTCTGTCTGCAAGGCTTGGAGCTGCCTTGCGGGGGTGTCAGTAGAGCCTATCGTCAAATCTTCGTACCCCTCGCGGGTGAGACGATGGAGGCACATGTGCAGAAATGCATTCGCCATTGATAGAGAAGCACTATTATTATTATTATTATTATTATTATTATTATTATTGTGTTGGAACTGCCCTTGCGGGGGTGTCATTAGAGCCTATCGTCAATTCTTCGTACTCCCCTCACGGGTGAGACGATGGAGGCGCATGTGCAGAAATGCATCAGCCATTGACAGAGAAGCACTATTATTATTATTATTATTATTATTATTATTATTATTTTGGACACCGTGATAGCCCAGTGGTCAAGTTCTACCATCTGGGCCCTGTCGCCAGTTCGATTCCCGTCGGTGCCACCAGTATTTTCATTGAACATACCGGTTTATTTCTGGACCAGTATTTTCATTGAACATACCGGCCCGTCTGGAAGTGTTGGAGCTGCCCTTGCGGGGGTGTCATTAGAGCTTATCGTCAATTCTTCGTACTCCCCTCACGGGTGAGACGATGGAGGCGCATGTGCAGAAATGCATCAGCCATTGACAGAGAAGCACTATTATTATTATTATTATTATTATTATTATTATTATTATTATTATTATTATTATCACTATCATTATCACTATCATTATCATTATTATTATTATTATTATTATTATTATTATTATTATCATTATTATTATTAT
>WBZZ01003879.1:172500-177500 GCA_019918135.1 Paulinella micropora
CGCAACTACGACATCAAGAGCGCTACCGTATTACCTATCTATCTATCTATCTATCTATCTATCTATCAATCTATCTATCTATCGGTACCGCAAACTACGACATCAAGAGCGCTACCGTATTACCTATCCATCTATCTATCTATCTATCTATCTATCTATCTATCTATCTATCGGTACCGCAACTACGACATCAAGAGCGCTACCGTATTACCTATCTATCTATCTATCTATCTATCTATCTATCTATCTATCTATCTATCGGTACCGCAACTACGACATCAAGAGCGCTACCGTATTACCTATCTATCTACCTACCTGCCTACCTATCTATCTATCTATCTATCTATCTATCTATCCATCTATCCATCTATCTATCGGTTACCGCAACTACGACATCAAGAGCGCTACCGTATTACCTATCTATCTATCTATCTATCTATCTATCTATCTATCAATCTATCTATCTATCGGTACCGCAAACTACGACATCAAGAGCGCTACCGTATTACCTATCCATCTATCTATCTATCTATCTATCTATCTATCTATCTATCTGGTACCGCAACTTCGACATCGAAAGCGCTACGGTAGGTAGGCTTACATACAAAATTATATATCGTCTATCCATCTATCCATCTATCTATCTACCTATCTATCTACCTACCTGCCTACCTACCTACCTACCTGTCTGTCGATCTGTCCAACTGTCTGTCATACCTGCTAAGCTGCGTATACCTACCTACCTACCTACCTACCTACTTGATCCCCCCCCCCCCCCCCCCCCCCCTCTTACCAGCTACCTATCTTTCTCACGACACCTACCTACCTACCTACCTCCCTACCTAACTTCTTACCTTCCTACCTACCTACTTACTACCTACTTACCTACCTACCTACTTACCTACCTACTTACCCACCTATCTACCTACCTACCCACCTATCTATCTATCTACCTACCTACCTACCTACCTAGCTTCGCATGCTTGCAGGAGCGCCTGGTGAGGTATTCTGAATGGCGGCGCCTACCTTCCTACCTACCTACCTTCCTACCTACCTACTTACCTACCTACCTACTTACCTACCTACTTACCCACCTATCTCCCTACCTACCTACCCACCTATCTACCCACCTATCTACCTACCTACCTACCTACCTACCTACCTACCTACCTACCTAGCTTCGCATGCTTGCAGGAGCGCCTGGTGAGGTATTCTGAATGGCGGCGCCTACCTACCTACCTACCTACCTTCCTACCTTCCTACCTACCTACTTACCTACCTACCTACTTACCTACCTACTTACCCACCTATCTACCTACCTACCTACCCACCCACCTACCTACCTACCTACCTACCTACCTACCTAGCTTGGCATGCTTGCAGGAGCGCCTGGTGAGGTATTCTGAGTGGCGGCGCAAACACAAAGTGTACGAAATGAACTTCAAAAACACACCCTTCGCCAAGTACTACTCGTCACAAGTCGCCATGGTCATCTATCTATCTATCTATCTATCTATCTATCTATCTATCTATCTAACCATCTATCTATCTATCATTCTATCTATCTATGTGTACGACATGGCGGTAAAGACGCACATCTATCATTCTATCTATCGTTATATCTATCATTCTATCTATCATTCTATCTATCTATGTGTCCATCGCCGAGTGCCTCCTACTCACGAGTCCTACTCACGAGTGGGCGACGAGACTCGGCGCTCCACACAGATAGATCAATAGATAGATATGTTTGGTCTATCAGCGCTGCATGTTCGAGGACATAGGCATCTGTGTGAATATATGTGTTCTGCGAGTCTTGCCTAGACGGGAGACAGGGTGCGGAAACGCGCGGGGGGGGGGGGGGGGGGGGGGTACACAATTTCCATTTTCCCCTCCCCCCAAACCCCCCACCCCCTTCTCCCAACACCTTTCAGGGATTGTTATTGTTATCCCTGAAAGGTGTTGGGAGTAGGGGGTGGCAGGGCCTCATGATAAGAGAGAGAGACACACAGAGAGAGAGAAGAGAGAGACAGAGACAGAGAGAGAGAGAAGAGAGAGAAAGAGAAAAAAAAAAGAGAGAGAGAGAGAGAGAGAGAGGGAGGGAGGGAGAGAGAGAGGGAGAAGTCTTGTTGTAGATTGCTTTGCTGTGTTGTGTAGGTCTTGCCAAGACCGGACAGGGAGGGGCGCATGATGGTCTGGTACCGTGTGGTCTGCAAGAGAGAGAGAGACAGATGGGGGGGGGGGGGGGGGGGGGGTCGCATAATGGTCTGGTACCGCGTGGTCTGCCAGACAAGAGACAGAAAGAGAGAGAGAGAGGGGGGGGGGGGGGGCATGATGGTCTGGTACCGTGTGGTCTGCCAGACAAGAGACAGAAAGACAGAGAGAGAGAGAGAGGGGGGGGGGGGGGGGGGGGCATGATGGTCTGGTTGCGTGTGGTCTGTCAGAGAGAGAGGGGGGGGGGGGGGGGGGGGGGGGGGGGGGGGGGGCATGATGGTCTGGTTGCGTGTGGTCTGTCAGAGAGAGAGAGAGAGAGAGAGACAGGCAGGCAGACACACACACACATACACAGACACAGACAGATAAAAACAGAAAGACAGACAGACACGGACAATGACAGACACAGACAGACATACTGACACACAGACAGAAACACACAGATAGACAGACAGACAGACACAGACAGACAGAGGAAGCAATCCATCTTTCTTTTTAAGGTGCTTATATTTCTCTCGCTCCCTCTTCTCTCTCTCTCTCTCTCTCTCTATCTATCTATCTATCCATCTATCTATCTATCTATCTCTCCCTCTCCCTTTCCCTCCTTCTCTCTCTCTCTCTCTCTCTCTCTCTCTCTCGCCTACATAGAAATTCGATGATCCTAAAGCCTGCAGCTGAATGATATCGTAACAAAGCGCTTATATATATATATATATATATATATATATATATATATATATATATATATATATTCTCTCTCTCTCTCTCTTACACACACACACACACTCTCTCTCTCTCTCTCTCTCCCTCTCTCCCTCCCTCTTCCTCCTCCCTCCCTTTCTTCTCTCGTCTGTATAGAAATTCGACGACCCTAAGGCCTACAAAGTGAACGACATCGTCAAAATGGTGCATTACATGGACTTCCACGAAATATGGTCAAGGAATACCTGGATAGATAGATGGATAGGTAGGCCGATAGGCAGATAGATATACAAGAAAAATGATCCATCGTCAAAATAGTGGAGTAGATAGATAGATAGATAGATAGATAGATAGATAGATAGATAGATAGATAGATAGATAGATAGATAGATAGATAGATAGATAGATAGATAGATGGACTCCCACGAACTATGGTAAGAAAGACTGAATATACATTATGTAATATATAACGTGTAATATGTCGCCAGACCAGAAACAACTATCGACACCATCAAATAGATAGATAGATAGGTCGATAGATAGATAGATAGATAGATAGATAGATAGATAGATAGATAGATAGATAGATAGATAGATAGATAGATAGATAGATAGATAGATAGATAGATAGATAGAAAGATAGATAGATAGATAGATAGATAGATAGATAGATAGATAGATAGATAGATAGATAGATAGATAGATAGATAGATACACAAGATGAAGTTTGAACTAGCATCAAACACCACGCACAACTCACACCACCAACATGTATGTATAGATAGGTAGAATGATAGGCAGATGAAAATGGTGCATGAAATCGACTGCTTCGAACTATGGCCTTTATAGATAGATAGATAGATAGATAGATAGATAGATAGATAGATAGATAGATAGATAGATAGATAGATAGATAGATAGATAGATAGATGGATAGATAGATAGAAAGATGGATAGATAGCTTGGTAGCTCTACGAGGTGAATGGCTAACTATCTTAGTCGTCGGGGCTTCATAGGTAGGTAGGTAGCCAGGTAGATAGATAGATAGATAGATAGATAGATAGATAGATAGATAGATAGATAGATAGATAGATAGATAGATAGATAGGTAGGAAGGTAGGTAGATAGGTAGATAGATAGGTAGGTAGGTAGGTAGATAGATAGATAGATAGATAGATAGATAGATAGATAGATAGATAGATAGATAGATATAGATAGATAGATAGATAGATAGAGAGATAGATGGATGGATAGATAGATAGGCAGCTACGCGAGTTGAAAGCCTAGCTATCTTAATCGTCGGGGCGGTGAAGCGCAATTCAACGGTAACAGATACCTACCTACCTACCTACCTACCTACCTACCTACCTAGCTACCTACCTACCCTATCTACCTACCTATATCTTGGTGGTCGGGGGTGGTGAGGCGCAATTGAACGGTATATCTGCCTCGTCATCGACCAGTTTGATGACCCATCAACAACAGACACCGACCTACCTACCTACCTACCTACCTACCCTATCTACCTACCTATATCTTAGTGGTCGGGGGTGGTGAGGCGCAGTGGAACGGTATTGCCACGTCATCGACCAGTTTGATGACCCGTCAACAACAGACACCGACCTACCTACCTACCTACCTACCTACCTACCTACTTGTCCATCCTATCTCCCTACCTTATCTTAGTCGTCGCGGTGGTGAGGCGCAGTTGAACGGTATCTGCCTGATCATCGACCAACGAGGATCGTCTTTCAAGAACATGGTCGGTCTATCTATCTGTCTATTCTAGCTATTCTATCTATTCTATCTTTTCTATCTTATCTATCTTGTCTATCTATCTATCCATCTATCTACCTACCTACCTACCTATCCATCCATCTACCTATCTATCTATCTATCTATCTTTCTTTCTTTCTATCTACCTATCTATCTATCAATCTATCTATCTATCTATCTATCCATCTATCTATATATCTATCTACCTATCTATACCTATCTATCTATCATCCATCCATGCATCTATCTATCTATATATCTATCTATCTAATCTATATATATATATATATATATCTATCTATCTATCA
>WBZZ01003879.1:180000-197500 GCA_019918135.1 Paulinella micropora
TTGTTATTGCTGCACGGTTCACCTGCCACCCCCACCCCACCCCCCCACCCCCCCGTTCCCCCCCCCCAAGCTGGGCGTCACGGAAAAGGTGCGCAACGCAACGCACCACGGCACAGTAGCAGTAGCAGCAGCAGCAGCAGCAGTAGCAAGAACAACGAGAGCAGCAGCAGCAACGGCAACAACAACAACAACAACAACTACAACAATAATAATAATAATAATAATAATAATAATAATAATAATAATAATAATAATAATAACAACAGCAACAACAACAACAACAACAACAACACTTCCCACCTTGTTTCTGTCCATAACCTGGGTCTCTATGCCCTCCTTTCCTTCCTTTCCTTCCTTTCCTTCCTTTCCTTCCTTCCTTCCCTCCCTCCTTCCTTCCTTCCTTTCTTCCGTCTTTCCTTTCCCTCCTTCCTTCCTTCCCTGTGTCTCCAGGTGGACTACGAGGCCTTCGTCAAGGGTCTGGATGAGCCCCTCCCCGTTGGCAAGTGAGCCGTTGCAAAGCACACGTTTCCAACCTTACCGGCCGTAAGCGGTGCTAGCTCTATCTTTACTGCTGATAGAGAATTGACGCTTGCCGACTGACATGAAATCTCTCTCATCTTCACAACATCTATCTCCTCATCATCTAACTTAACACATCTTAACAGCAACATATCCACCTTGTTCTGTGGGGTTGTGCAACACAAGATGCAGCTTCGTGCAATCACAGTACGGCAGGGCACGTTCAAGTGCCAGAACGTCACCCACCGTTGACCTCATTTTTCTCCTTCAATAGTACATATGTATATCCACAGAGGCACTAATATGCCTGCATCAGGGCATTTCTGAGTAGTAAGTCAAGGACTGTCTTAGGATTGCAAGATGGAACCTCAGGCAGCTGAGCGGGGTCGCAGCAGACGCGTCAGGGAAGGCAGAAGCAGCCGGACCGCTCCAGCATGAAGCATCTTTGTACACTTGTTTTCTTTTTCTCATCTCTTATTGTTTCATTCTTTCGGACTAGCATTACTTTCGTTTCACTTCTTCTTCTTCCCTGATCATCTCCACGAGTGGTACTATGTAAGAAACAGCAGTGATCTAAACTGCTGTCAAACAAGTCCAACTGTGTCGTGTCGTTCTGGCTCTGAACGGTCTGTTGTTCGGCGCTGCTCTGGCAAGAACATGGTTTTCTCTTGTCTTCAGTGAATATATCATGATTGCATCACATGGTAGAGATTTTTGTAATTCACCATGGTTCCGACCCGAATACAATACAAACATATATTAATATTTGTAATTTATATTTGTTGTTTAGTATCATTCCTCGCTCCTGTTCACTCTCACGTCGTGTGTCACTTCAAATAAGATACATTTTAATTGTTAAACTGATATCATCTGCCTTCAAGCAACCTAGTCTCACTGCTAGCTGCTCCGGTAGTGAATCGACTTAAGGTATAAGTAATCGCAGAACAGCGTTGTTCAAATTTTTGCTCTATTAAACGTCACAGTAGTATCAGACTGAGCACCTTAACGACCGGCCACTGGCCAAAACCTCTACCGTTGACACTTGAATTCACTCTGTTTGACCGATTCATTAGATTCTCCTCTGCACGCCGCCGACGTTTCGATTTCACTACAATATTGATAACTAGTTTTCGATTTTGTTCAGAAATGATTTCACTGCAAACTATCAAGTCAAACGGTTCTTTTTAGAAAATCAGTAGTATCAACTATTGCCTTTTTTCCACAACTTAGTATATACTACATTACCTTTTTCCCCGATTTCCCGTGCAACCATTCACGTTGCGGTAAATTTATGGATAAATGTAACAAGAGTGAACGGAAAAACAATGTTTGACTCAGCTTTTTACCGATGATCCGTCCCAGTCCGATCATAAGTTCTTGCCTCAGCCTTCCCAAATCAGTTTGGTTTTCGAGTTCACCAACCCGACACTATCCGTTTGATCATCCGACTGTTAACAGTTGAAGCAAAGTTGAAGCTTTGACAACTGGAGACTCACAATCTACGATTCACACTCGATCGTACTGATTAATAAGTTGCATCATGATGCAGTGTAGGTGCAGATAGATAAATATACGACCTTTTCTTATACCCCTATACACGGTGATGTATAGAAGAGCTATATCTCTTTAAGATGTACTTATATCCGGTTGAAAACGATAATATTACGCCGATGATTCATAACCGGTACTACTTTTTCAACTAAGCAGTATAATATTATCGTTAGGGGTGACACTGGGAAATGCGTCTCTTTTTCCTTTTTGTTGCTTGGCTCTGACAGTTTCCTATATTTTCCGCCATACTGGTTTCCTCTCTTTGTAGAGGATGAAGATTAGGTTATTATCAGAGTGCTGTGAAATTGGAAGGATAAATACCCCGCGGCTTACATTAAATAATATCTTTTGATTGTAACCGACAAAAGTGGAGTCCCAGCGTAGATTTTCATATCCTCCAAATTTCAATTCAGCAATTTGAAAAATAGCCACTCCCCTAAGCAAAGAAAGAAGGAAAGATAGTGGAGGAGTGTAGGAAAGAAGTTGGGAAGGTGTTAGCAGCTTGCAGTGCACAAAAACAACAGTGAAATCTTGCACAGAGGCCCATAAAGTGGCACGACAAGACACTCGTTGTGTGTACGATTTTGACACCTCAAGCAGTGTGATTGGAGTGTGTAAGGTGCATAGAAAGTGTACTTAGTGGGACAGAAACATTAGGGGGCTCACTGGTGTGATTGTCGACACATTGTCGAGCCGGAGGAGCGCTTAACAAACACACACAAGGAGAAAGAAAACACCCTCCTATCAATTCTGTCAACATCCCTACACGTGTACCTACACATACTCCTCACGAGGAGAATAACCAACAATTACACGCTCTAACTCTTGTTTGTACTGCCACAAACACGTAACACACACAAACGTTGTTGACACTTCAATACGTGCAACGAGGCAGAAGGAAAACAAACAAACGACACACATACAGAATCCTATTCCTTTGGCATAAAACCTGTTTATACAAACAACACCCGTCCCACACCAAAGAAGGTAGCCATCTCTCAAAGAGGTGGTAGGCCAATCTATTAAGACATAGGCCGGGGGAATTGAGTGTAAATTGAAGACAGGGAGGCCAAAAAGGAGTGTGTTTTGGGAACGATTTTTATTTTTGTTCACAAACAACGAAACACACACCCCGCATCACACTCAAACACTCCAAACGTGTTGTGTGGTGTCATATAGGTCAGCAAGGACAAGAACTCGGATACCGAGTGGTTCCCAAGACAATCGACAACAAGTGTGTGAAGAGTCACCAGCACTCGGTACACACACAGGCATACACACTCTCGTAGACACACAGACGAGACACACACCTCACATCACACCCAAGCACTAACAACGTGTGTGTGGTGTCAAATAGGTCACCAAGAACAAAAGCTCGGACACCGAGCAACTCACAAGGCATCAGCCGTTGTTGTGTGAAGAGTCAGCAGCACTCGGTACACACAAACACATACACACACACGAGAACACTCACAAACACACCCCCCATAACTCAAAAAGGCAAAGCTTCGGTTGGTTTTTGAGTTGGGAAAGGTTATTTCACAAAAAGACAATAACAGTGACCTATTGGGCTGAGCCCAGAAAGGATCATTGAAAACCTTTTTGAACGATTCTTGATTGTGTACGCACGAGGGTGGAGTAAGGTTGCAACCGACTTGTTTGTGAAACACAAGTGTGGTGTACTTTGTCAGGGTGCACACGTGCACATCGTCTGGCTTGGCAGAAGGAACGGCAAGGCTTCCCCTGACAAAGGGGGAGGGTGAGTCTACCAATTCCTTGACTGTTATTTGTTGATTGTTGTGTTGGGTGTGAGTTGGTTGTCGTGTTGTATAACATCGTGCTTGACACAAGCATGGACGACACAGTGAACAGAACACACGACAACAAAAGACAAACACAACAGCACACTTACACAACACGAGAACATACGACTCCATCTGCTCGTTGCAACCCTTCAGGGGCACACTGAACATGGCTTGGATAGGCTCTAAAACGAGATCATCCATCGCTATAAAACTCGACATGTCTGACGAAGCAGACGGTAACGACACGCCCGCTACAGGCGGCGGTTTTACCACTCCCGCAAGGGGAGGAGGACGAGCACAGGAGGAACCTGTCCCTCGCTCCCCATGGAGAGGGCCCGACAATGGGTTGGTAATTCCGGCTCGTGCAATTCAAACGAAGGTGGTGCTGGACCGAGCCAGGCAATCCTCAAGATGACGAGGAACATGGGACAAACCCAAACGACAACTCGATGCATCTTTTCCCGAATAATATGTACGAGGAGGCAACTTGGTACAGGTGTATGTTCAAGGAACCCTCGATACAAGGGGCTATTGGACGAATGCATTTGTTCAATCCGAGCCTTACTGCAAATGGTACCGCTACCATACATCATGTTGTGGACCTCTACAGGGTTCTAGCAACCGTGCGTGACTCCTTATTAGACGAAGCATGGCAGATAAACCACCAAAGGTACCCAGCTCTGCTGAATAACTGTTTCGTCGAGAAAAAGAATCTGCAGCCCTCTCTCACTTTTCCTTTCACACAGGACCCAGATAAAGAACTAGCTACAGACACAAAGTGGCCCAACTCGGCAGGGTTGCTGGTGTTTATCTCGGAGATACAAGCTTGGAATATAGTTTCAGCACGAAACCTGAGTGCTGCGGTTGCAATTTGGAATCCTCACAGAGCACAAGAGCTGGAAGAAACAGCTTCTCCCCGCTGAGGACGATTCAACAGCAGCTGCCCAAGCCCGGGACACCCTTAACGAGCTGCTTGATACAATCGAACAGCATCAGTGGACCTGGGTGAGTAGGGTGGCAACGAAGTTCAAATACTTCAAGGCCAACATGGTGGGTATGGCCTTGCCTCATGGGAAAGTCGTGTCAACGATGGCACACATTCCCGGGCACCCCACAGCACCCAATAGCGATGAGGCGGTATATACGCAGATACAAGGCGGGAGAGTCGAAGGTCAAGAGGCCGGAAGATGGCGATTGGGTGCCCTGCCCGAAACAGCAGGCACACATGAACTTGCCATTCCCGGACGTTGATGAACACGGACGGGTCTCTCTGATGCCAAACGGGCACGTGGCAAGTTGGTGCGCCGCCTTCGATGCGGAAGCCGAAATGCTCAAGAGCCAATTCCCGGCGGCCGATAAGTTCGCGGCATACATGCCCGGACAGGAGTCACTCCTGAGCCAGATGGGTAAGCCCACAGCACGCAAACGCAAACGCAAACGCAAGCAACACGTCACATGTGTTGTGCAGGCCACGGCCAGCCAGCAGGACACAAGTCCTACAAGAAGCGCAAACTCAAGTCCTAGACAATCAACGGAAGGGACACACCCCGGGGCACGTAAGCGGGTGCGTTTTGCACACCCGTTGGAAACGATAGCCACCGCAGAGGGTGATGGACTAGTTGTCGGGACAGGCGCAGTAGTAACAGAAACACTAGTTAATAGGGTGATGGTAACGGAGGCCACACCAACGCCAGGTCAGGTGACACAAGCCGATATTGAGTCACCGACGGCTAGGGTTGCTGTGTCCTCACCCGCACCAGTAGTAGATAAGACAGTAAGAATGGAGGCTACACCAACGCCAGGCCAGGTGACACAAGTTAGTATCGAGTCACCGACGGCTAGGGTTGCTGTGCCCCCCTCTACACCGCAAGTAGATGTATTGCGGGGGTCTCAGACCCCTTGATCACAGTCAATAGTACTGCTACGGCAGGGGTGAGCGAAGAGATAACAGAGGGGCACAACAGTAGTCGTGGCCGTCCACCTTCAGCTGAGGTGACGACCTTCCGCAACAATGTACAGGCGGACCCTCACCCATCTCCACCCGAAGACGATGTCGCACGGGCGGCTAGTGAGGATGATGGTAAAATAGACGGGCTAAGTTGCCGTGTCCGCACAGCGGACACCTGCGTAAGCAAGGCAGGTTCCATCCCAGTCGCCTCACTACAGAAAACAGCCCTTTTTGAGAACAAGGTGATTAACATTAAAGCCAGGGCAAAACAACAAATAGCACCTCAACGGTCTTTGCTCGGTCGTGGTGTTTGACTAGCCCCGGGAACGGTGGCCGGTTCCGATATTAATAACCCGAATATACCGCATATTGACCATGCATTCCCCCCACACACAGACAACATATATACTGCATCACCATTCACAGCACAGAACTCTGTAGTGCTCCCGGGCCCACGGGATGGCCCAAGCGTTGCTCCGGCGGTCGTAAGCCAGATGGGACTAACACCCTTGGTGGACCCGGACAAGCTTGGCGATGCCCAACGTCGGAGGGCGCGCAGGTATGCTGAGATGGAACTGCAACAAGCCCTCATGTCGACAGCCGAACCCCAGGACCTCCCTGTAGCGTAGGCAAGGGACATGAGCTACACCCGTCTATTTTGGCGGGAGCTCAACGCCCACCTGGACACCGGTAACGATAGCATGGCACAAATCACCTTCGCGGGTAAAAGATTTATAGATAAATTCGGAAAGTTATTCGATTTCACGCGCGAAGGGAAGCTCGGATATATGCGGGGTGCCAACGACGGAAGGAATGCGATCATTGGTCGTATACCGTTGACGGTGGAATTCCCGACTGGCATGACATACACAATACACATATTGGTGGTGCCAGATTTCCCGGGAACAATAGTGCTGGGTAAACCTGATCTGAAGATGATGGAAGCTCAGCTTTTATTGGGGCAGGATGTTATTAAGTACGGAAGGGGCCGACATGTGGCGGAATACCCCATACTTAACCCTAGTCCAGAACGTCCGGTAGATCACCCGTATAGGGGGAGAGCGCAGGTGACCTTGATCCCACCCGCACCCCCCATACCGCATGATATACGGACACAGCAGAAAACGGCCACATGAATTCATAAGGGTCAAATCGAGCTTGGTCTTCCATGCATCTAAACGCCTCACAGAGGATGATAATGTGATGGAAAAGTTAAAACTAATAATGGTACAAGGGATCGAAGCCTATACAGCCCGAGAACCTGTCGAAGGTGCCGAAACTTCTGGCTGACAAGTTGGATCGGGGCGAAGACATCACCATTATACTACCGATACACCCCACCGTGATGTGGTGGAGGGATGCATTGGATAGGGTGGTCGATGACCCAATCCCGATACCTAGTCGACAGGCTAAACCTCTTATGGCATTCCGATTAGGATCAAGGCAGGATCTGGCGTACAGAACCAAACTACTGACCCGAAAGGTAGATGACATGCGGGAGATTGCCTTTTAGATCTTTCCGGGGTTCTTTCACAAGTCAGCAGCGAAATAATACGCTGATATGTTAGTAGAACTTCAGGAATTTGCAACATGGGACAACCAGTCCACCACGCGATACGTATACCCAGGCAGGGACGCGAAGGATGAGGTTGAGGATCCGGATTCCATCTTAGAGTACCCGGATGACCCGAGAGACCAGAAACCGGTCGAAGAGATCATCGACGAAGTTGTGGCGCGACAGTCAGGATCACCAGACTTTGTTCGGGATCTCAAGGCTCACTTTCTGAAGAATAAGACACTGTTTGGACCCCTTGTAGCCGGCGGGGTGACGCACACCTGCTGCTAAGATAGAGCGACAAGTGGGACAGACGATGCCTCGTCTCCGCGGATCGCGCCTCAGTTACAAGGAGGAGCAGATCTGCGAGGAAATGATCCAAGACATGTTGGCTAAACGGCTAATAGAACCGTCATGGTCGAAGTACCGATCACCGATTCGACTTGCGCCAAAGCCGGATGGCAAGCAACGATTTTGTATCAATTACACGAGGCTCAATAAGATCATCAAGAGCGTTGAGGCACCAATACCCCGTATGCGGGATGGCCTCAACCGACTCCGGGATGCTAAGTTCTTTTTTACAAAGCTAGACTTGAAGAATGGATTCTGGAACATCCCTTTGGATGTGGAGAGTCGGGCACTGACGGCTTTCGCTGTCGGCGGGAGACTGTACCAATGGACAGTCCTCCCAATGGGATTGAAAACTGCCCCGGTCATCTTTCAGGATTGCATGAATCAGGCTCTGTCCGACCCGAAGTACGGTGATCCGAAGTTCACCGAAACTTACGGACATACTAAACAGTATAGCTTTTGTTACATCGATGATATCGTTATTTATTCAAAGACAGAAGCGGAGCACCTGGCTCACGTGTCGGACATCTTGAGACGCCTAGAAGCCTTCGGCCTCAGGTTGAACCTAGAGAAGTGTTCGTTCGCTAAGGACCACATCGATTATCTAGGGTACAGAGTCAAGGATGGGGTAATAGTGTTGAAGCCGGAGAAGCGGGACGCTATCCGTTCCCTTCCACGCCCAAACACACGCACAGCGCTGCACTCCTTCCTCTGTATGGCACAGGTGTACTCGGAATTTATCCCGAACTTCCAGGACTTCGTCAAACCATTACGGGACTTCTGCCTTCACGGCGACCCGGATGGCGAATGGCCGCCAAAGGCGGCGGAGGTATACACAAAGCTAAAGGAGGCGTTGACACGAGACCCCCTTACAGAGGGCGGATCGGTCTTGGTTCTCCCCGACTTTGAGAAGCGTTTTGTTGTAGCAACCGACGCGTCGAAATACGCGGTCGGGGCCGTCTTACAACGATACGACTCTGACCACAAACAGTTGAGACCGATCATGTTCGTCAGCAAGAAGTTGACGCCCGAACAAGTCAACTACTGCACCAGACAACGCGAAGCGTTGGCGATAGTTTGGGCGTTCATTCGGCTGAGGGAGTACTTGTGGGGTGCTCCGAACATATTGGTTCAAACAGATCATGCCAACCTTAGATGGCTCTTGGACCGAAAACATACGGGACGACTGGCCCGATGGCAGTCGGAGCTGGCCTTGTATGATTTCACCATCGAGTACATTAAAGGTAAAGAAAATACGGTCCCAGATAGCCTATCACGGATGCCTCGGGTGAAAGGCTCCGTAGGCGACGGATTAGACCGCTTTGCATTAGAAACTCCCACGGCCTGCCTAGTCGGATGGACAGCCGATGATGACTGGACGGCCACGGAGCATACAGCGGATTTCAAAGACACGTTGCCGGCGGGGATGGCATACATGGCCACCAACGCGCAAAGCTGGACACCGGGATATAGACCCGATTCTCAAGCTGAACTGTTGGACCAGCTGCAATGCATACGTCGCGTATGCTGCGCGCAACACGAAGCTGAGGACTGGCAAGACCTGCTGGAGGAGATCGACACCCAGTCGGACATCCTCAACGAGGGGGAATATAAAGCCGGGTCAGACCCATGAACATGAACACTCCTTTAACGCATTTTTCGCGGATAAGACGCAGTCGTTCTGGTACCCCAGCATGTTCACCCTTCACGGTCGGCGATTATCGCGGCTGCCGAGCAAACACACCGAACGGGGGGGGCCTATAAGCCTAGTCACCAGTGCTCTCCAGTTGGACGACATGGATATGACGGTGGCGAGCCCCGAGGTGTTTGGTCAGTTGGCGAAGAGCTCTAAGGAATGGGGCCCCTTCATTGCTCACGCCATTGACCCGATAGCAAATCCTGAGACGAGAGAAATAAGAGCCCATAAGAAAACGATGACCTGGCATGATAACCTCCTGTGGTATAAGGGGGCAGGCGGTGAGTGGGAAAAGACGCCTTCAAAGTGGACACTGTGGGTACCAACCCAGTTACGCAAGGTGATCCTTTTAGCTACTCACCGCTGCTCTCAACTCACACACGGGAAGGGATAAAATGTCATGGTTTATTTCACGCAGGTTTTGGTGGCATGGCATGCAGAAATCCATTGCCGACACAGTCGACACATGCGAACACTGCAAGCAAACCAAGACACCACACAACAACGCTCAGAGAGGCCTTGATGGCAAATACAAGCTTGTCGAGAACCTATTCGAAACTTTACATGTTGATTACGTAGGACCGCTACCGCGAGCGGAGACCCACAATTATCGGTACATCCTGACAGCCATAGACCGCTTCTCGAATTATGTGTTCGCGGTACCAGTTGTGGAAAAGGATGCGGAATCGACATGCGAGGCCCTGGTCGGCCATGTCTTCCGATATACCGGAGTGCCGAAGAATGTGTACAGCGATCGGGGATCGGAGTTTACAAACGAACTCTCCGCTCGGCTGTCCACAGTGTGGGGCTTTAAGTGGAAATACGTAACTGCACATTCACCAGAGAGCAACGGCAAAATCGAGAGGGTCCATAGACCGCTCAAGGCCGCGCTCCAGCAGTATTGTCGCGATAATCAGCACATATGGCATAAGGCCTTACCGTCTTTTGTGTTCTCCATGAACAACACCGCATCGAGGGCATGGGGCGGAAAAGCCACGGGCGCTTCCCCCAATCTCCTGGTATACGGACAGCACTTGAGGATTCCGGAGGAGTTGGTGTTACCAAACCTCCCGGAAGGGGGCTTTTTAGAGCATGATGAGCTGATGGCCTGTCGCCTACGAGTCATGGCGGAAGCCAGACACTACGTCACGAAGGCGCGGGCTCTCAAACAAAACCAGCAGACGCCGAACAAAGTCAAGTATGAGTCGGGGGAATACCATAAAGGGGACTTAGTCTTCCTGTACGTACCCCAGGTACCCAACTTGGTTAGCGTCAAACACTTCCCGATGTGGCAAGGCCCTTACTGTTGTAGAACAAGTAGGTGCTTTGACATACCGAATACAGGGAAAGGGTAAGACGCTAGTAGTACATGTACGGCGGCTGATGCGTTTTAACCCCATGCTGGATCGTAACGAAACGATGACGGAAGCGGTACAGACGCTGGAACACAGTTTACGTCCGCCGTCCAAGCGCCGAGACAAGACGGCCGAGGCGAAAGAGAACCCGACACAACCATTGCCGGCCGCAGCCGAGGGGAATGATCCGAATAATAACGAAGCCGAAGAAGTCGCGGCTGAACAAGCCGACGCTTCCGAGGGGGACGTTATCGCGCCGGGGCCGACCAACCACCTGCAGTCGGAACAGGAGGAGAAGGTTGAACCGGTGCCGAGACGGCCACCAGCTGAATCAAAGCTGAGGTCGGCCGACGACGTGAAAACCATGCACTGGCACGTCGGAAAGATATACCTTCTTCGGCCACCTGAGGCACATGTCGGCGACCATTGCCTCAACGATTTCTTCCTCATGAAAGTGAGAGAATGGGAGCCGCAGACTCGGGTTACGCGCACCAGCAAGGCAATCAAAGCCGAGCCGCCTGTGCTGCAGTTCTATCGATCACACCAGGACCTCGACGAGCCGGAATTGCGGACTTTTTATCCAGTATACCGCGTTTCCAACCAAGTCGAAACGTTCTGGAAAGGCATCACGGACAAGTCCGAAGGCTACACGCCGTGGCAAATACAGGCGTGGCCTAGGATGGCGCTGGATTACCCATTCGATCTACAGCACGGTCGAATCCCCCTACGGGTGTGGGATGAGATAGTAACCGAGGGCATAGCGACCCATCTCATCGGGGCACCACCACCAAGCAAATATAAGAAAGCCAAATTAGGGCAGGCGAAGAGGTGCAAGCTAGCCTAGCCCAGCATGCCATGTGACACCTCACAAGCATAGTTAACGCGGGTAGTATGCGAGATCCAAAGACCAATACTGGGTAGCAACAGTAAGAAACTAGCCATGGGAAAGGGACACGGCTTTGGACTTCATATATGTTAAAATACTACCTAAGTCCATTCTTCTTAGAGATAACAAAAGAGAGCCTAACATGATATGATACACGGGAAAAGACCCTGCCTTACCCTCCGTGAGGTGCGACGGCCCTGAAAGTATTTTGATGGGCTAGTAGTTGGTGTTCCACCATGGGTCGGACTAGCTTCGGGCTAACTATGTTGACGCGCAGCAATGCCCGTTGATGTGGTTGGCATTGCGCATTATACCCACCTCCTCTCGAGTTGCACACCCGCCTCCCGCAGCAATGGCATGAGTGGTGTATGATAAGTTATTCCCCACAGAGTGTCTTAGATATTATGCTCGCTCTTGTTTGCTCTTTGTTTGGATGGAAGGGGCTCTAAGGCACCCGACGGCCCTACGGAAACACACAAGCATATCTATACCACTAAGAAATATAACATGTCCCTATTTACATACCGCCGCAAATCGCGCAGTACGGCGAGGGTGGAACACGCGGACAGCAAAGATGACCGGGGCATGGGTGCACCCGCGTTGTCACGCTGTTGACCAGCGTTTGAAAACGAGCAGAGAGTCGAACACCGACACGAGAACAACACACACATTGCACATTGCTCGGTGTGCTTGGGCTGACATACAGATATATATATATATACATATATATATATACATATATATATATACATATATATATATATATATATACATACGAACTCACGGAAATATACGTGATATAGGCACCGGGCGGTGTATGTTTGGCACCGAACATCTGGTGGAGCAATATCTGGGATTCCTCCTGGCGTGCGTGGCTTCGGTCCTGGTGATACTGATCGTACACCTAGGACTACAGGCGATCGCGGGAGAAGGGCAACGGCTCCCTCCACCCGCGCGGGATAGTCCGGCCGGAACGACCCCGGCAGCTAGCCCGGTGGCGGACCGGCGTCGCGAAGCGGGGCAACGGGACGAACCAGACCCATCTGAGGCAGCGAACTTCAGGTGCGGTTACATACATACCTCACCAGAGGGGACACCCCACATCACAATGACCACTCCGAGCAGTGGCGCAAACAACCTTGCAAGCAAGGGCGCACAGGGAAACGAAACCCTGCAGCGCAACCTTGGCGGTCCCAATACACCGCTCACAACCGCTCAACCTTCAGGTGGCACAGCTCAGGCTAGTGTTGTGACCACACCGAAATCCCCACGGGGAAAAGCTGAAGTCGAGTCGGAGATGTTGACGACCCCTATGAAGTCATCGGCTGACGAGGGGGAGGTACCGACTGAGGACAGCAGTACACCTGCATTGCAACACACCGATGAGGACGTCGATCCCGAAGGGCTAAACACCCCTCAACACTCGGGATTTGGGTGGATCCCAGAGGAAGACGAGAGCCTATATTATGGCGAAGAATTGAGCCTCACGCGGATGGACGCTGGGGAGGAAGCACGTTTGAGATACTGGAAGAAAGTCGGCGATGAGGATAGACTCAAGCCCGACGCTTACACTGACAAGCTGAACCCGCCCGAAGAGAAGCGGCCCGATGAGCGGCCACGGCCCACGGATCCGGCGTACCAGCATTACCGCTGCCCGCCACCGGAGCCGACGGCACATTGGGGCAGGGGACGAAGTATTCCCCGCGTACTTTCATGCCTCCGATAACATATTCGGAGTATACGGACCGATCGACCGTCCGATATACGCGTATTCGGCACGGGCCGGGGCCCGATACCGAGGGTCATAGCACCCGGAGTGCGTAGGCCATATCGCATCGACACGGAAACGATGTTGAGAGGTATGGACCTACACCTGAACCAAGACCCAGATCGGGAAAGGGAGGAGTATCAGAAACCGGTGCGCTACGCGTATGACCCACTGACGCGTAGAATACACCGGATCTACCCACCTTACCCAGATATCACGGATGCGGAGCGCAGGCTGCGGCTACAATGCCCGGCGCTCGCACACACAACCGACGAACGAACGTTCCCATTCACACCGTCTAAGCAGCCGTACCGTATACGATTGGTGGGCAACCAGGTTAATTGGGTCCCAGATCCGCACTTGTTTGAGGCAAACCCTCGCAAGATTAACCTGCCGCTGCCAAAGCCTCCATTCGACGAACGGGGCTTCTCGAACTACCTTGACAAAGCGAGGTACGAGCCCACCGAACAGGACAACGTCCTGAGGGTACAGTGTGAAGGGTCAAAGAAACGCGGGAGAGGATGGGGTCCGAGATGCTCGCGGAGATGGCACCTCACGGAAAGAGCGTATGCGTCACCAGAGCGATACGGGCCTCACCGATGTCCAAATCACGCATACAACAATGACATCGAATTGATATCCTGCGCACAATTACCGCCATGTTTCGGATGGGATGTCCCGCACACGTGGGGTCGGGACAACCCGTTACCGGGGATCGCTCGGTATAAGTCGATGGATGAGGACCGAGTGAGATTTACCAAAACCTTGTTCGAGCAAGCCAAATCGCTGCGAGGATGGGTGGGATTGGAGGACTATCAGCGAAAACACGCCCTCCGGTTCTACGGCATCTGGGAGGATCCGAGATGTCTGCTCGAACCACACCAGCTCAGAAAGTTGCAGTGGTCGCAGGAAGATATCAATTCTTACTACAGACTGCTCGAACTTTCGGGTACCATTGCCCGAGGAAGTCAAGGTATACCGAGCCTACTACCTTCGGAGCAACATGACCAATCCTGGGACCTCAGGGTTGAAGAGAATGTACTCGCGTACTATAGGCACGTCTTAGGCATACCCAAGCATCCCCTCCCTATGTAGGCCGCGAGGCATAAGACGACGAATACCTGAGCGTTTCCGAGGTGCGGCTCGGCTACGGCAGCAGTATTACGTACGGTTCCAACACGAGCATCGGCTCGCGTGGCTGCTGACGATATACCGGCAGTTGACGAGGAGCGACGACCCAAAGACATTCCGCATCGCCAACCAGTTAGCCGATCCTGACGAGAACGTTTCGAACACATATCGAGGCCGCGTGAGAGGCTTCGAACGATGGATCGAACGATTCAGGGCACAGGACGCACTGGGTTGGGACAGACTTGTCCAAGCCGATGAGTTCCGATGGCACAAAATAACTTAACGGTTGGATTATATCTACCACTTTCGACGTGAGTGGCCGTACTGGAGGCAACAGTACGAATACCAGCTGGGGCAGATCATTGGTCGATTCGCCCCAGTCATAAGGTGTATCGTGCCACAGCATTCGGAAGTCGGAGAAGACTTAACCTGGTCGGAAGCGAGGGCTTTGAAAGAAAGCCTGGACCAGGAATTAGACATGCCAGCGGAAGACCAACCCGCAGTGACATGGAGAAGGCAACCATCACCGTCTACCGAAGAGGAGTTCATAAATTCCCTCGAGGAAATATACTTCGACGAAAAAGCGTAGACGCGTTTTGAGACCCAGCCAATGGGTTGTATATATTTTTAGACACTTCTACCTTCGCCACAGCGAAGTAGATACTTGCCGGGTGGCAATAAGAAAATGTCTGCAGACAACAAACCAAACAAACAACGCCGAACACGCCAACGGCACCCTTGACACTGGCATAGCGCCCGTTCATCCCTGATGGACGAGGATGCACGGGGGTATTGAACAATTGAGATCAATCCCTCCCTGTATTCTCGGGATCACAGATCCTTCGGACGGATTGGGGCCGAGACATATGCTAGGGACGCGGAACCTTAGAATTGCTAGGAAATCTGCCTCAGATCAGATGCAGACTGCCGAGTAATTCTCGGATCACAGATCCTTCGGACGGACTAGGGCCGAGACATGTGCTAGGGACACGGAACCTTAGAATTGCTCGGAGTGTTGTTTCAGATAGGATACAACACGCCTAATGCTCGGATCACAGATCCTTTAAGAGGAACCGGAGCGGTTGCAAGTGATACCGACCCTCAACCTCGAGAGGATTAAGGCGCGGTGGCAAATGCGGGTCAAAGACCCGGGAAGGCATTGAAAAAGAAGACGGCGAAGGGATGGTTTGACTGCGACATGATCAGACCGTTGTACGTCTATGGCAGACCGCCATAGAAGAGGGGGAGGGGATAGTTCAAAATTCAAATTCAAATTTGAACTCGAAAATCTCCAAACTCAAATTTGCATTTTGTAAGCACCGGACGTACAACGGTGATGAAGAGCAAAAACTTTAGCGGTCACTTAAGCTACTCAATGGGTCACAGTGTCTCCACAGGAGCAGACTCACACATGAGGAAACAGATCCGGAAAGTGCGCTCTCATCTGCCGATATTTACCAATCTACCCTATTCTACTGTTCCCGCTCAAGACGGGGAGGGGGGATTGTAGGCGCAGATAGGTAAATATGCGATCTTTTCTTATACCACTATACACAGTGATATAGAAGAGCTATATGATCTCTTTAAGATGTAGTTATATCCGTTTTTATTTATATACTTTTGAGCCAGTTGAAAACGATAATATTACGATTCACGATCGATACTACTTTTTTAAGCAGTATAATATTATCGTTAGGGGTGACACTGCGGGAAATGCCTCTCTTTTTCCTCAGTTTTGTTGCTTGGCTCTGACAGTCTATTATATTTTCCGCCATACTGGTTTCCTATCTTTGTAGAGGAGGAAGATTAGGTTATTATCAGAGTGCTGTGGAATTGGAAGGATAAATACCCCGGCTTACATTAAATAATATCTTTTGATTATAACAGACAGAAGCAGGTCAAGTCTGCAACGAGTACGAAACTGAATTACGTACTATCAATAACGAAGTGACCGCTCTGCTATTTACTGGTATTTCACCCGGCTGCTCTCACAGAGTCAGGGCCCGGACTCAATGCAGCCATAGTGTTCTTAATAAGAGTTCGTTATCATCATGTGATATATTAATATCTGCCTACTTGAAGAGTTGTATACAAACTCACAATTTGAATTTTCCTTCCATTGTGGAAACCGCCGGCACACACAGAATTTTGTGTGTTCTGTCGAAAGATCGATTTGGAAAGACCCTCTCTCTCAGGAGTGGCTGTACAACAACATACTAGGCCCGACAGAGTAACCAAAAACACACTTGATATGTATCGACAGATTGTTCACCTGCCGGAGGCTGCATTTTTGTGTCCCCGGCTCCTCTACCCTCATACCAGTCTGAATCTCTTTCGCAAGTTCACAACAATTCCTGCAGGACGGTCTTAATCGCTTTTGCAATTTCACAACGATTTCCGAATGCACAGCAACGCTTAAAAACACCACAGGCAGTTACTCACCGTTCTTTAGAAGCTGTATTTACTTATACTCCTTTCAAACAGCTACTGCCAACCCGGCCCACGTGTTGACGGCGACGATCTATTACTGTAGGTACTCGTCATATTCAGACTCATCAAACAGATTGGCGGAGGCTGTCCGTCGTGAAGCACCTGGCTTAGCTAGCCCAGACATCATCAAGTCGTCTCCTTCACTCAACTGGCTCAACAACTCATCCGTCCTCTTACTGCGCAAAGCGTTTGCCGGCTGATGCGGTTTCGGACCGCCGCTATCCAAGTCTGAAAGCGACGAGCTATTCGTGCTCAGGCTGGCCTTTGAGCTAGCTACCACGGGCAGCCCCGCGCTTGGTTCCGTCTCAGACCCGGCTATCAGTGAGTCATCAAAGGAGGCTGGGAGCTTGGCTGGGTCCTGAGCAGCCTCGCGGTGGGGTGCTGCACCAGCCCTGACTGAGTCTGAGACCTGTTCGCTGTGGCGGTTTGCTTTGTGCACATTGTC